>JXCR01066620.1:152675-171493 GCA_002079205.1 Phalaenopsis hybrid cultivar
ATTTTCATTGGTTTAATAGGACATTCTGACTCAAAATGAAAACCTTCACCAGATTTTTCATTTTCCACCTCATCTTTGGTTAATTTTAACTTCCACTTCTTTTTGAACTATGGTTTCCAATTCTTTTCTACTTCTCAATTTAATAGCCTTAATTGTCTCTTTGCTCTGATCTTTAGGATTTACTTCAATATTACTAGGCAACATACCTGGGTGCTTATCGCTAAGTGTAGTAGCAATACATGTTAATTGATTTTCCATGTTTCTAATTACAGCTCTTTGACTTTTTAATTGGCTTCCCATTTACAATATAAATTCTTCCATTGACAACTTTTTCTTCTTACTTTGCAAATTATTAAAACCTAGAGGGTAATAAGGTTTTTAAGTTGGATTTCCTTGATTGTTGGAGTTTCCCAATGGGTTTACAACATTTTTTCCTTCTTGTGAATTTGCAGCATTAGATTTATTATTAGTACAACTAAAATTTGGATGTTTCTTCCAACCAGGATTATAATAATTGGCATAAGGATTATTAGAACAATTATTTATTACGTTTAAGGTATCATTAAAAGACTGATATTCTATCATTTGTCCCAATGAGTTTTCCTCAAGCACAAGTGATGTCTGAGAATAATTCATTCTATATTGATCTATCTTCTTTGATTTAGCAGCTAACATAGATATTGCTTTGAATCATGAATATTAGCTACTCTTTTGGATTTCAAAAATATTACTAGCTTCAATTAAAGAATATGCTTCATTGAATGGTTTTGACATTAATGATCCACTGACAGCAGCATCAATTATCGATCTAAGATATCCAACCAATCCATTATGAAAAGTTTGAATTATTAACCAATCTGACAATGCATGGTATGGACACTTCTTAAGAAGATCTTTAAATTTGACAAAACATGGATTTCATATATAAAAACAAGTTTACAAAACAAAAGAAATAAAAGACACAACTTATCTCATAATCCTTCCCAAGAAAATCCCTAGAAGTTCTCTTCAAGCTTTTACCTCTTTACGAGCACTCTCAATTCTCTGTTAGAAGTGTAATGAAGAAGAATTGTGTCAGGTTTCCTCTCCTCTTACAAATCTTGAAGAAAATCTCCAGGCCCTTGTGTTTCTCTCTCTCTCTCTTTAGCCCCCTTTACAAGCCACATGAAAAACTCTCCTTTAGCCCAAGACTTCCCTCTCTTTTAGTAAAGGCTGCCTAACTCAAAAAAAAATTCAAAATTCTCTCCTATGTTCTATCCAAAAGTCAACCCTTTTGACTTCAAAAGACATGTCCACCTATCTACAAGACACATCTCTTCATAAAAAAACCTTTCAAAGTATCTAGATGCATTGAATCACACCAAGGGGTGTTTAGAACAATTTTCCCTTTTGAAATTCATGCAAAATTCATCCCAAGCTGCCTTAATCTGTGAAAGGTAATCTCTTGCGCATATGGAGTCAGTTCTGGCGCTTCAGACGCAACTTGCTTAAGACCATGTTGTTCTAGGTTTTGGCACTTCAGGTATCAAATCTAGTTCATCTGGCACCAACTCTCGATTAAATGACACACATGGTGCCAGTTCAGGCGCCAGCTTTCTGTCAAATAGCACTTTTGGTGCCAAGCTGACGCATCAGGCACCCAAATCCCAAAATTCACTATTTTGGCTCCAAATTTTGTCCTTTTTTTCTACTTATTCTCTAAATGCCTAAAATTGATATACCTACAACAAAAACACAAAAATACCCTTCTTCAAAGTAAGATATCACCAAAATAAACATAAAATGTATACTTAAAACAACAAATTATTTTGATGTTTCTTTAGACTCAAGCAAATCACTTTGATTTTTTTCATATACCTTCATCTACTCAAGAAGAATCTATCTATACAGTTACATGCCCGTGAAATTAAGCGTGTTTCCATGAAAGCCAAATAAAGAGCTTGGTTTGGGAAGAGAGTTCAATAACTCTGCCTGAGAGCTGTAGCCACAATTAGGTGCTTGTAGAAGCTTCAGAGGACTCTGACGAATGTCCTAGATGTGTTGTTGGGCTCTGGTGAACCGTCCAAATATAAATTTTATCAAACCAATTTGGTGGCCTTAGTCTTGAGCTATGTTAGGGCAGCTGTAGAATGGGGCTTTGAAGGGGGATCCTCTTCGTTTGGTCTGGGGATGGTGAAGAGCAACTCAATTTAGATTTTTGTGGATTATGGTGGAGTGGTGAGATAGGTCCTTTTATTGGGTGTTGAAATTGGTTGTAGTCGGTGGCTATGGAAGGCTGGGAGCAGTGGGCCTGCACTCAGAGAATCTTGTAGAAGATTTGCTGACAATTTTACAAAGTCTCCCTAGGGTTTAGTGCATCATCTCGTCCTAACCGTGGAGGGTGCCCTCTTTATAGACGAGGCCATGAATACCATTAGATCATGCCAAGGTGTCAAAGGAGCTGCTTAGGTCGACGGATGAAGTTTCCAAGTGTCCAATTATAATGGTTCAAGTTTGGGGTTTAAACCATTTGGGTCTTCTAGGACTGGGTGTTTCGTCGTGGTTGTGGTGCTTGCCGGCCAGGGTCAGGTCACCTCTAAGTTTAGGTGGCAAGAGGTGTCTGAGTAGTGCAATCAATTTTGTTTAAAGGTGGCTCCTAGGTGTAAATCCAAAGTGGAACTGAGGTTATGGCAAATTGTGCTAGCTTGGGTTTAACCCCTTGGTACAATGGTTGGGTTTGGTTCCTTGATACAAGGGTGCTTAGGCAGGCATGGGGCAAGAGTTTAATTGTTTCATATGGATGGAAAGTCCAAGTGAAAGAGGGAGAGGGGAGTGGTATCCTCCTCATGCCATTTTTGGAAAGAATTGACTTTATGATACCCATGGAAGGCTCCTTGGGGTATGTCATGCTTTGTATGATGCGATGGTGGTATTTCATGAGAATGGAATTTTGGATTTTATGAATTTTCAAAGGTGAAATTTCAATAAGCCCAATATGGATGAAGTTTTATGTATGTATATGGTATGCTCCATAAGATGCCATGATGGGGTAATTCAAATGCCTTGAGATAATGGCTAAGGAATTTTTGTCATGTGGGCTTAATTTGGGCTTTTTAATTTTATGGAATGGGCTTTTAGAAATGCACATGCGAATGGGCTTTTTTCTTACATGATGGGTTTTAATTTTGAAATTGATCATGGGCTAATAAAATGGATTTGGATTTAACTGAAATTGGATCTAGACATGCTATAATTTGATATAAATTTTATATTGAAGAATTTAATTAGTCATGAAGTTAAATTTGGGGATTTTTTATTTTAGGTCAATTTGAGGAAATCCACTTGGACTTGTATTTAGAGATTGAAATTGGGTTTAATTGGGCTTGAGTTTTGTTTCAATTTGGTTAGGACATGATGAATTTGAGTTTATAATTGAAATTGAGGAAATTTGAGATCAAATGGGGGCAAATTGGGGTGATTTGGGGACTTTAGGCACTTAGAGGTAATTTGGGTATTTAGGTCAAAGTTGGTCAATTTAGTCAAATTTGGCCCAATGAATTGTTTCAAATTGATTTTAGGGAGATTTAGAGTGATTTAAGATGATTTTGGTGGTTCTAGAAAATTTTGGGCCACTAGGGCTATTAGTAATTTTAAAAAAATTTGGGGTATTTTACTAAATATGAAAATTTTGGAGTGTTTTGAATAATTTGTGTGGTCTGAAATGGTTTGAGNGGGTAATTTGGGTATTCTGGTCAAAGTTGGTCAATTTAGTCAAATTTGGCCCAATGAATTTTTTCAAATTGATTTTAGGGAGATTTAGAGTGATTTAAGATGATTTTGGTGGTTTTGGAAAATTTTGGGCCACTAGGGCTATTAGTAATTTTAAAAAATTTTGGGGTATTTTACTAAATATGAAAATTTTGGAGTGTTTTGAATAATTTGTGTGGTCTGAAATGGTTTGAGATTACTTTTGAATGAAATTAAGGGATTTGGATCAACCTTAGAATTTTTGGGGTCTAGGGGCAATTTGGTAATTTTAGGAAAGTTTAGGGCTAAAAGACAAAAATTAGGTAACTGGGTGAGGTTGAGGTTTGATGCAAATGCTGATAATAGAATTACCCTCATGGTGCCATGAGACCAAGGAAACCCTACTTTGGATTCTTCATGTGTTGGTATTATCCACCCTGGCTAAAGACTAAGGGTTTGGGATACCACCCACATGGGTCTCCAAAGAGGCAAGGGAACCAAACTTGACATGTGTAGGTTAAGGTTCAAGGTTGCAAGTAACAGTGTGAAGTGCAAGTATGTTTGTTAAACCAAGCCACATCATTCTGGGTCAACCCTAAGGTAAAAGAAACTTATGGAGAACCCCTCTTGAACTCCCCCATATTGGTTCCAGCTACTAAGTGCTAGAGGTTAAAACCAACATGTGGAACATTTAAATATGATGGTGTATCAGATGATGCTATAAAACTTAGAATTTTTCCTTTCTCTCTGAGGGATAAGGTTAAGATATGGTTACAATCATTAGCACATGGATCTATAAAAACTTAGGGTGACTTATCGCAAAAATTCCTTGCTAAATATTTTCCATCATGGAAAACTTGTCAATATTAGAAATGATATTACATCTTTTTGTTAGTTTGAAAGGGAATCTATTTATAAATCATGAGGATGATTTAAAGAACTACTAAGAAAGTATCCGCACATTGCTATACTAGATTGGTTAATAATGGAAATCTTTTACAATGGATTAGCTGGATCTCTTAGATCTATTATCGATGTGCTGCTAGTGGTTTATTAATGTCAAAACCATTTCATGATGCTTATGCTTTAATTGAAGAGATGGATACTAATAATTTTAAATGACATTCTGAGAGAGTGAATCTTGAGAAAGTATCTAATATTCTTAAATATGATGCTTTTACAATGTTAGCAAATCAAGTTGTTGCAATTTTAAGGAAGTTGGACCAATCTGAAACGAATTTTTCTCAACCAATTGTAATGATTGAAGAGAATTCATTAGGCCAAATGGTAGATTGACAAGCATCATTAGAAACTTTGAATGCCATAAATAACAAGTAGAATAGCCCATATTCTAACTATTAGAAATTAGGTTGGCAGAACCATCCTAACTTTAACTAGAACAATACTTATGGTGGTAATAATCAGTGATGAAGGAACAAACAAGTAAAACCATTATGAAGTAGGAACAATTAAGGGAATAGTAATTATAGAACTACTTATCCTCCGGGTTTTAACTATAATCGACAATTCAAGGAGAAAAAGTTGTCTGTAAAGGAAGTGGAGTAACAAATAGGAAATCAGTTACAAAGTCAGGGAGTTATAATTAGAAATATTGAGAATCAATTGGGAAGAATAAGAAATTCATTAAGTAATAGATCCCAAAGAACACTTCCTATTAATACAGAAGTAAATCCAAAATACTAAAATAAAGAGCAAGTAAAAGCCGTTCAGCTTAGAAGCGGAAGAGATAGAGTTCAAAAAGAGGTTGAAGTAGAGAAAAAAGAAATTGAAGAGCTTGAAGAGGACGATCTGAAAGGTATAGAGAGACCTATTTCTTCACTTAAAATTGACTTGGAAAACCACCACCTTTATTTCCACAGGGACTTCATAAGCAAAAGTTGGATAAAAAATTTTCAAAATTTATGGAANGGCAAATCATCAAATGAGTTAATTAATATCAAAAATTACCCATTTCTCATTTTGATTAAGCCTAAATGTTCATTAAGGCCAAAATATCCAAAATTACCATTTTGCCCCTAAGGGTCCAAACTTTCATAATTTGTCAAATTTAAGTCAAATGTCTTNCCATGGTTAAAGCTTATGGTGGGCAGTAAAAATGGCACCATAGGGTTTAGACATGGGTTGGGGCAAGTACATTGATTTAACNTCATTTTGGGGAAACTTTTCCTAATTACAAGAAGAGAAATGTTAGGTGTGCAGAAAGAAGAATTAACTATGTGTGTTAATGATCAGATAATTACGTTTAATATTTCCAAATCATTGAAATACCTTGCAAAAGGTAAAGATGATAAATTTTAGATAATGGATGTGATAAGATATTTGAGTGAATGTCATTTCAAAACAACTTATGAAGAGAAATCCGAAATGAAAAAGTTGGAACATGAGCAAGACGAGGATATAGTTCAATTTGCAGATTTTTATAAGGAAGGTTCAAATTATGTTAGAGGAGGTTTTGAAGTTTTGGACACGACGGAAAAAGAAAAACCTTTTTGTCCATCGATTCAAAAATCTCTTGAACTTGAGTTGAAGTTACTTCCTGAACATTTAAAGTATGTCTTTTTAGATGACTCCTCAATGTTACTTATTATAAATTCCTTAAAATTAACTAAGGAAGAAGAAGTGAGCTTAATGAAAACTTTGAAGAATTATAAGAAATCCATTAGATGGATAATTGCTATTATTAAATGAATCAATCCTTCAATTTGTATGCATAAAATTCTTATGGAAAAGAACTAAAAAACCATGGAAGATCCTCAAAGGAGATTGTTGACCTCACTTTTGATTGAGGGCCTAGTTTCCTCTTTAGTACCTTAGGGTATAACCATAGAACCTTTTTGTTGACTATTCCTAGAGGACTAGGAAAGGAGCCCTCACAATTAAAAATTATAAANTGATCCTCAAAGGAGATTGTTGACCTCACTTTTGATTGAGGGCCTAGTTTCCTCTTTAGTAGCTTAGGGTCTAACCATAGAACCTTTTTGTTGACTATTCCTAGAGGACTAGGAAAGGAGCCCTCACAATTAAAAATTATAAACTCCTCTTTGCTCAACTTGAAGTTCCACATATTGGTCCTAACCTCTAGCGCTCAGTAGATGGGGTCAATGTGGGGGAGCTCAGGGTGTGTCTGTCGGCACTATTTTTGGTGTGGGGTTTGCCCGTAAGAAGCTGTCGGTCATCGGAATTGAAATNACACTCAGTAGATGGGGTCAATGTGGGGGAGCTCAGGGTGTGTCCCCATAGGATTGTTTGGCCTTAGGGTTGACTTTGATCCCTTGATCTTTTGGGAGAGTCAACTAGATGGGCCTAGACCTAGTAGCCCTATGCTACGGTTTAGATAGGACAAGTACATAGAGGACCCAAAGTAGAGGATACCATTGGTACATNCCCCATAGGATTGTTTGGCCTTAGGGTTGACTTTGATCCCTTGATCTTTTGGGAGACTCAACTAGATGGTCCCCTAGACCCAGTAGCCCTATGCTACGGTTTAGATAGGACAAGTACATAGAGGACCCAAAGTAGAGGATACCATTGGTACATGGCTCAAATAGAGTGGTTGGCACCTCAATTTCACCAAAATACCTAACTTAGCCTTTTCCCTCCAAACCTTAAATTTGACTAAAATTCTCAATTTCATCCAAAGTATCCAATTTTGTAAGAAAATCCTTTCAAACCCTTTGAAAGTACCCAAAGTGCCCAAAACTTCCTAAAAATGCCAAAATTACCAAAATCCCCCCAAATTTGCCAAAATTACAAAAATACCCTTGGCGGCCCAAACTTTCGCAAAATCTTCAAAATCACTTCAAATGTCTCTAAAACCAATTTGGGCTCTTCAATTGAACCTAATTTGTCTAAAAGCCCTAAATTACCTTTAAAGGCCCAATTAACTTAATTCACCCCAAAAGTCCACCAATTTGATTCAAAATTTTCCCAATTTTAATTCTAAACTCAAATTCATCATGTCCAAGCTTGATTTAGACCATATCCAAGTCCAATTGACCCATGTTGGAATCCAATTTCAACCCAAATTAAAAAGCCCCAATTTGGCCCAATATCTAAATCTTACTCAATTAAACCACAAATCTATCCAATTTCTCCAATTTTGGATCATAAACTATTAAAAATACCTCCACATAACAAATTGAATCATCAATTGGCCTTGGTCAATCCCAAATTTTACTCATAAACAACTTGGACCAAAACCCCCAATTTTGCCCCAATTTAGCTATGCCTCCAAATGTCACAAAATCCCAAAATATNAGCAATTTGGCCCAATATCTAAATCTTACTCAATTGAACCACAAATCTATCGAATTTCTCCAATTTTGGATCATAAACTATTAAAAATACCTCCACATAACAAATTAAATCATCAATTGGCCTTGGTCAATCCCAAATTTTACTCATAACCAACTTGGACCAAAACCCCCAATTTTGCCCCAATTTAGCTATGCCTCCAAATGTCACAAAATCACAAAATTAAACATCTAATTAATGTTAAGATCTCTTCATAATATCCCCCAAGACCATTTTTAGCACTCAATTTGGATTTTTCCCAACTTTAGCCTAACCTAANCCAAAATATACATCTAATTAATGTTAAGGTCTCTTCATAATATCCCCCAAGACCATTTTTAGCACTCAATTTGGATTTTTCCCAACTTTAGCCTAACCTAAACCAAAGTCTAGCCCAACACCCCAAAGTTGACCAAATACCCAAATTCCTTCAAATTGACCCACAAAATAAATTCAAAATCACCCTGATTATTTTTTAAACTATTTGTGACAATCATACACATAATATTCATCAATTTATTGAGCCCAATGTCATGGCTAGCCTAACCTAAAGTCTAATTCAAGCCAATTTTTCCCAAATTGAACCCATGTACCAAAATTGACCAAACCATGCCAAATTGATCAAGACAAAGCTTCTACAGCTAACTTTTGGACCCTAGTGACCAGGATAAACTCACCTAGCCCACCCTAGATGAGCTATGGACCAATGGTCCCTNGAATAAATTCAAAATCACTCTGAATCTTTTTTAAACTATTTGTGACAATCATACACATAATATTCATCAATTTATTGAGCCCAATGTCATGGCTAGCCTAACCTAAAGTCTAATTAAAGCCAATTTTTCCCAAATTGAACCCATGCACCAAAATTGACCAAACCATGCCAAATTGATCAAGACAAAGCTTCTACAGCCAACTTTTGGACCCTAGTGACCAGGATAAACTCACCTAGCCCACCCTAGATGAGCTATGGACCAATGGTCCCTTGATTTAAGTGATTTCACCCATATTTGGCCTAAACTTGAAATATCTTCCTCATTATTGCTTACCCTTGCGTGTTAATTATAATTAGCCACCACTAACCTCCTTGAGCCAAGAGGTGATAAGACCCTTGCCAAGAACCACCTCAGACACTAAAAATAGCCAGCTGAAGGGAGCCCTACATATCCATAACCCAAAATTAAACCTCCCTGAGTTTACTAAGTCCCATTGGCCATTAAAACCTTTCTTCCATCCACCTCAACAAGCTTTAGCACCCAATACCAAGCCCTAAGCTCCCCCAGACAACCATAGCTATAAAGGAAGCTTTCCAGAACCAAAGGAGAGAGAACTTGATATAATGGGGAAACTATAATAAAATCTCACTTGAGCCACTCACAACCACTTCACAGAGCTAATTTTTTTATTGAAATTTGCCCCAAAACCATGAAAGAATTCCCTAGACCTCCACAGTACACAAAATTTCAATTAATTATGCCCACATCATCACCAGAGTGAGAGAAGAAGATCCCCCACAAAAGCCCCATCCTAAACAGCCTCTTACCTAGATCCAGATAAACAATTGAAAATGGCCTTGATTAAAATCCTACCTAGACAATTCACTACAACCCAGGACTACATTTGCAGGTTCTTTGGACCTCATCAAAGCTACCACAACCATTTGATTGAGGCCTTCCCTCTCAAACAAAGGTATTGAACCTCAACCCTAAACTGAGCCTATTTTAATTCTTCATACATATTTACTTTCATATCGTATAATTCATAAAGATATGTTTGTCTTGAGTAGTTGAAGGTGTAGGAACAAACCCCATGCAAGTTGGTTGAGTCTAGATGGAGATCCTATGGTTTTCGTGTGGACGACTTACGGGTTAAGTCACTTGGGGACAAAGAACGGATGTCATCCGATCATTTGTGTATTGGAGGGATGGTCGTGATGGAGCCGGACGAGCAAATGGAACAAAAATGTTGCCTGACAAGGCGGCTACTTGGCTGATAGAGTCTAATAGTGGAGAATTTAGAGCTGCTGAGGTTGTGGTGGTGTCGCTTGTTTAAGTAAGAAAATATGGGTTTTTATGATTTATTTAAATGCCAGAAGTTCCAAAATCCATATCTTTTCATAGAAAAAACATAAAAATAAAATAAAAANGAATGAATTTTCCTTACTGAAGTAAATTGAGGTTGATTCCTTCCAAATTGGTCCAACTTTCTTAATATTGTAGCAACATGAGATGCAAGAATTGTGATCGCATCTGTCTCATGAAGACTGGCTATATTTTTAGGATTTACCCTTGTAGAGGGCCATTGAAATTCATTTGTAGTCATTTCTTTAATTAACACATATGCTTCATCAAATGATTTTGACATTAATGATCCACCAACGGCAGCATCAATTATAAACTTAAGGGATTCTACTAACCCATTATAAAAAGATTGAATGATTAACCAATTGAGCAGAGCGTGGTGTGGACACTTTCTTAGGAGTTCCTTAAATCTTTCCCATGCTTTGTATATTGATTCCCCTTCATTCTGATAAAATGAGATAATATCGTTTCTAAGTTTAGTAGTCCTTAAAGATGGAAAATACTTAGCTAGGAATTTCTGAGTTAACTCTTCCTAATTTTTAATAGTGTCAGGTGCTAATGAGTATAACCACATTTTAGCCTTATCTCTTAGTGAGAAAAGGTAAAAGCCATCATCTAATAGCATTGTCTGACATGTCATTATAACGAAATGTAGCACAAAGACTTAGAAAACTGAATAAGTGTAAATAGGGATCCTCCGAAGGAGTTCTCCCAAACTGATTGTTCTGCACCAATTGGATAATATCTGTATTTATTTCAAATAAGTCAGCTTCTACGACAGGGATTTGTATACTTGAGTTAATTTCATTTGTCGTAGGATTTATATAATCCCTCAAAGATTTATGATGATTTTTTAAGTTATTATTTTGAATGTTTTCCATTTCCATTTCTAGTTCTTCAAGTCCTTTCTATTTTTTGATTTTTTCCTTTTTCCTAACTCAGGATCATAAGGTACAAGTCCTACGGAACCTTTATTTCACATATGCAACACAACAAACAATCCATTAACAATTAAATAAATAAAATAAAAGATATATTCAACATAACAAAACATTTTCACAAACACCCTTTTTTTTACAAAAACTGTTTTTTCACAACACTTTTTCATAACAAAAAAAATACGTTTCACACAAAAATAGTTTTTACAACACTACAGTTTTTCAAGTCTAAGCCTAATTACTTCAACTAAAATTCTCCTAAAGTTCTTACCGAAGCTTCCCTGACAACGGTGCCAAAAACTTGATGTGACTTTTTTATATACTTAATTTTATATATTCTATACAGTCACAATGATATAAACACAAGTATACGTATTGCTCAGGTAATATAGAACTTTCTGATTAAGCCCCGATTATCGATCCCACAAGGAAGCGAGGAAAGATGTCCTTAGTCAAATTCCAGTTTACTACTTTTAGTCCTTAGTTTGGAATGTCGATTANAAAGCGATTGGATCACATACGTATCAAATAGAGGGCTCTGATTGCGCTGGATGGGAGTGTGGTTCATAAAGCGCGGGCCAAGGCAGCGGCTACATGGAAGGCGGCGTCCAACTAGAGTGTGCCACACGTGTTTTCAGAGTTGTCGTATGATTGCGTGGTGTCGCGCGTTTAACTAGAAAAATAGGGTATTTTCTGATTTATTTAAATGCGTGATCTTCAAAAATTTATATCTTGGTGTAAAGAAATCACAAATGTAAAATAAAAATATCATAATACTCAGTGAACAGAGGAGAACAATGAGAAAATAATTTAAAGTTTATTTGATGAATATTTTATTTTTAATTAATTAAATACTGATTTGATTATCTTAACTCTCCATGCATGTAGACATTTCACTATGGCTTGATATTTTGGCATGTTGTTGCCTCTGTCATGGGGATATTCTCTGATTTTTCCAAAGTCAGAGAAGACCTCCAGACAAAGATCCCTATTTTTCAATTTTCTGTCTATTATTTGCATAAATTAATCATAATAATTAGCATGTTACTTAGAAAAAATGAAAAAAATTTTGGAAGGTTTATTGTGACCAAAGGACTCTTTGGAAAATATTTCATGGGTCAAGTCATTAAGAACATACTTAAATCTTACAAAACCCTAAAACACATAGTAAATTAATTTGGGAAAAATAAACATCTAAATGACTTTATTTTAATTCTCCACTGTGATTCAANCCTAACCTCCTTGAGCCAAGAGGTGATAAGACCCTTGCCAAGCACCACCTCAGACACTAAAAATAGCCAGCCGAAGGGAGCCCTACATATCCATAACCCAAAATTAAACCTCCCTGAGTTGACTAAATCCCATTGGTTATTAAAACCTTTCTTCCATCCACCTCAACAAGCTTTGGCACCCAATACCAAGCCCTAAGCTCCCCCAAACAACCATAGCTATAAAGGAAGCTTTCTAGAACCAAAGGAGACAGAACTTGATATAATGGGGAAACTATAATAAAATCTCACTTGAGCCACTCACAACCACTTCACAAAGCTAATTTTTTTACTGAAATTTGCCCTAAAACCATGAAAGAATTCCCTAGACCTCCACAGTACACAAAATTTCAATTAATTACGCCCACATCATCACCAGAGAGAGAGAAGAAGATCCCCCACAAAAGCCCGATCCTAAACAGCCTCTTACCTAGATCTAGATAAACACTTGAAAATGGCCTTGACTAAAATCCTACCTAGACAATTCACTACAACCCAGGGCTACATTTACAGGTTCTTTGGACCTCATCAAAGCTACCATAACCATTTGATTGAGGCCTTCCCTCTCAGACAAATATATTGAACCTTAACCCTAAACTGAGCCTATTTTAATTCTTCATACATATTTACTTTCATATCGTATAATCCATAAGGATATTTTTATCTTCAGTAGTTGAAGGTGTAGGAACAAACCCCATGCAAGTTGGTTGAGTTTAGATGGAGATCCTATGGTTTTAGTGTGGACGAATTACGGGTTAAGTCACTTGGGGACAATGAATGGATGTCATCCGATCATTTGTGTATTGGAGGGATGGTTGTGATGGGGCCGGACGAGCAAATGGAACAAAAATGTTGCCTGACAAGGCGGCTAATTGGCTGATAGAGTCAAATAGTGGAGAATTTAGAGCTGCTGAGGTTGTGGTGCCAGAAGTTCCAAAATCCATATCTTTTCATAGAAAAAACATAAAAATAAAATAAAAATACCCACTTATGTAGTGAGAAGAGCAGAATAATGTGGATTAAAATAAAAAAAAAATATTTTTTTACTCTTTGATTTTTAATTAATTAAATACTCTCTGTGGTATTTCAATTCATTATGACTAAGCATTGCTCACCATAGATTTAAATTTTAAGGGTTTGTTCCTCATGGCAGAGGCTATGTTCTTTGATTTTTCCATGATCAGAGGACATCTCTGTGGTTTTAACCCTAATTTTCAAGCCCGGTTCTTACATGCTCTCACAACAAATTTTAACATCTCGATTGGTCAAATTAAGAAGTAAATGAAGTGCATGGATTTAAATCATCACAACTTCTTCCATCATTAAGGATCAATAATCTCCACAACTTCCATCCAAATCTTAATTATGTATCATTTTAGGAAGAAAGATAAAGAAAACTAATCATAATCCATGGAGAAAAAAAACCACACTTTAATTTAAAAGAAGAAATCATTGTCAAACCAACAACAAGTATCGATTAAAACCAAAAGTAGTCTAAAACAAAAATATAAAAACTTATCTCAAGTCCTCCACCAAACACTTGAAGTTCTTTTGAATCTCTTCTCTTTTACAATCACTCAAGAAAAAATAACAAAAAGGATAAAGTAAATAAAAAGTGGTTCCTAAAAATCTCTACGAACTAACTCCCCAGAGAAGAAATTTCAAAACTTGCCAATAATTTCAAGACTCTTCTCTAAATCCTCTCTTTTTTCTTTTATAGTTTTCCAAGAGGTGCCTTGGGATCTCATCAAAATGTGTCTTGATTCAATGTATTTGCCCAAGAGATGCATCTTTTCATGATAATTTTCGTCCATGGTGGTTACAACCACCTATTAATCCAATGGGTGCCTCAAAAACCTCTTCGAAATTTGTGAAATTTGATTTTACACATCTAGTAACTGCCACTGGCGCTTAAGCGAGGGGTCTCATTGCTTAGGCGTGGTCTTTTCTGTTTAACTGGCGCTTAAGCGCCAGATCTGGCTCTTAGGCGCCAAAACTCTTTTGCACAATTTTTCGCCTTGTTGCTCCAATTTTGATCTTTTTTCTTTCCTTTAAGCATTTTTTTTCCATTTTTACTTGTATGTGCAAGAAAAACACAAAAATACCTTTCATTAAATCGTAATATCTCAAAAATAGGTATAAAAATGTGTCTAAAAATACTATAAATTTTAGGTGTATCAAAATCCCCCAAANAAGCATTTTTTTTCCATTTTTACTTGTATGTGCAAGAAAAACACAAAAATACCTTTCATTAAATCATAATATCTCAAAAATATGTATAAAAATGTGTTTAAAAACACTATAAATTTTAGGTGTATCAAAATCCCTCAAACTTAAAATGTTACTTGTCCTCAAGCGACACTTCAATCTTTAAATGCCAAATATGTATGATATGTATATGAGTTTCTTTAGGAGTTACTAAAATTTAGATTTTGAAATATAGTAGTCCAACTTAAAAAAAAATAATTAGTAAATGAGACCAACTTAAAGTTTGAAAATTTTTAATGTTAAAAACTATGAAAATATGAGTTCTTATCTAATTCAGAAATATTGTACGTTCTCTAAATTTAGATTTTAGTTCTTTTACTTTCTCTACTTAAAATCTTTTAATAAAATAAATTTACTTAAGATTTTATTAAGTCTTATACCTTAAAAAGATCAAATGTAGAACCAATTTTTTATTNGTAAATGCCAAATATGTATGATATGTATATGAGTTTCTTTAGGAGTTACTAAAATTTAGATTTTAAAATATAGTAGTCCAACTTAAAAAAAATAATTAGTAAATGAGACCAACTTAAAGTTTGAAAATTTTTAATGTTAAAAACTATGAAAATATGAGTTATTATCTAATTCAGAAATGTTGTAAGTTCTCTAAATTTAGATTTTAGTTCTTTTACTTTCTCTACTTAAATTTTTTTAATAAAAATAAATTTACTTAAGATTTTATTAAGTCTTATACCTTAAAAAGATCAAATGTAGAACCAATTTTTTATTAGGCACTAATCCTACAGCTTCTCCTCCCTTACATTTATTTTATTTTTCTTTTATTTTCTATTTCTTTTCATTTTCATTTTCTTTTCATTTTTCAGGCAAGAATTATTATATCTGGATTGGCCTTTAATGATTTTGAATTCCACTTCTCCTTTCCTAAAGTAAAGTTTTGATATAAAACTTTTACTTATAAATATAATAATAGTTTTGAAAATCATTTTAATAAAGAAATTTAAGTATTAAAATAAAAGTTTAAATTATCTAAATTTTTGAAAAATACATTTTTTCTTACTAAAGATAGTCACTTATATTAATCATTTTCTATACCAAAAATTTTTAACTTAAATTTTTTCTTCATTACTTAAAATTTTAACTAAATTTTCTTACTCATTTCTAAAATCAAATTTCACTTCCCTAATATCAGTTCATATACATAATCAATTTTTCTTTTAAAATTCAAATTCATTTGTAGTTCATTTGAGAACAAATAAAATTTAAGTTTTGAAAATGTTTTTCATCCCTCTCCCAAATTTTATTGATTTTTTTAACAGATTAAACAGTTTATCATCAGATAATTATATAGGTAGGAAACGAAAATTGAAATAACATGCTAATAGAAATTTTTACATCCTAATTATACAAGTATAAAACTAAAGACATGAGTAAAATTAATTTTGATCAAATTTTCTAACATTTTATTTTAGTTTAACATGCAGAGATCCAAATAGACTTTTAAATAGTGGGTAGAAACATCAAAAGGAAACATACACGCTACTTACATCACAATCTTAACATTAAGACAAACTTACAAACATGTTAAAAGAAAATAAAAGGGTAGCAGTTTCTGAATTTCAAGTTTAAGATCTAAGCTAGCAAGATTTTCTACTTTATAACAAATGAAATTAAGTTAAGTTCTAAACTAACTAAATCAAAATGCTAAACACAAAACAACAATTATTACCCTAAAATTTAAAAATAAAATATTAACTAGCACAAACGTCATAATAATCGTAAAACATAAAAGTTCAAAACAACACAGAGATGCAAATGTAGCAAGCTCGGACCACATAGTTTATTTCATATTGCAATCATAAAATGACTTTCTCAGCTCTACTCTTCATCCTCAGAATCACCACTGTATCATTTTTCTGTAGGCTNAATAATTATATAGGCAGGAAATTAAAATTGAAATAACATGCTAATAGAAATTTTTACATCCTAATTATACAAGTATAAAACTAAAGACATGAGTAAAATTAATTTTGATCAAATTTTCTAACATTTTATTTTAGTTTAACATGCAGAGATCCAAATAGACTTCTAAATAGTGGGTAGAAACATCAAAAGGAAACATACACGCTACTTACATCACAATCTTAACAGCAAGACAAACTTACAAACATGTTAAAAGAAAAATAAAGGGTAGCAGTTTCTGAATTTCAAGTTTAAGATCTAAGCTAGCGAGATTTTCTACTTTATAACATATGAAATTAAGTTAAGTTCTAAACTAACTAAATCAAAATACTAAACACAAAACAACAGTTATTACCCTAAAATTTAAAAATAAAATATTAACTACCACAAACGTCATAATAATAGTAAAACATAAAAGTTCAAAACAACACACAGATGCAAATGTAGCAAGCTCGGACCACATAGTTTATATCATATTACAATCATAAAAAGACTTTCTCAGCTCTACTCTTCATCCTCAAAATCACTACTGTATCATTTTTCTGTAGGCTCATAATCAGAAAATTGAGGATATTGCACTCCTGGGTCACCTCTAATCAGGCTCTCCAAGGATGCATGGAACTTCTCTTCATAATCACTCTTCCTTCTATTATAACTACTAGTATGATATGCAAAACACTCTAAATTTTATACCTTATTAGCGGTAAAATTTATATTATCCATCATCTTCTGCAAGAACTAATCTTGAGTCTTAGTAGAATCACCTCTTGATGTAGAAGCACGTGAAGTAGATGGTCTAGATGAAGATGCAGCAGTGGTAGATGTAGCAGACATCTCTAATCCATAGCTCCTAAAAAATCCTCCTCTCCAGCCCAAAATCGAATGCTCATAATAAGTCTTCACATTCACCTTCATGATGGGATTTAGAGGAAACAAAACTTCCTCCCAACTTTCATACTTTACTCTAGCCTGCTTGCATAAAGAAAATATCAAGGAAGCAAATCCCATACTTGCAGTAGTAGCAGTTGTAGCAGAACTGATGATAGTCTGATATATCAAAGCCCATATGTTGATGGGCTTTTCCTCCTGAATACAAAAGTTCAAGGTCTCTCTCTCTCTGGTCACTTCACTGAGATGATTTGTAGGAAGTAGATGAATAAAAATGAAATAGTGCCAGGCCTTTGAATGTGNGATCCTCCTCTCCAGCACAAAATCGAATGCTCATAATAAGTCTTCACATTCACCTTCATGATGGGATTTAGAGGAAAAAAAACTTCCTCCCAACTGTCATACTTTACTCTAGCCTGCTTGCATAAAGAAAATATCAAGGAAGCAAATCCCATACTTGCAGTAGTGGCAGTTGTAGCAGAACTGATGATAGTCTGATATATCAAAGCCATATGTTGATGGGCTTTCCCTCCTGAATACAATAGTTCAAGGTCTCTCTCTCTTTGGTCACTTCACTGAGATGATTTGTAGGAAGTAGATGAATAAAAATGAAATAGTGCCAGGCCTTTGAATGTGCACTTAACTTTGAAGTTGAGAAATACTCTCCTTTCATTGGTAGTCTTCCAAAGTCCTCTCCCAATAATCAAGTATGAAATAATGCCATCTAACTCTGCTTCTGTAGGACTATAATTCACATAAAAACTCAAATTATCCGGTGGTAATTGGTAAAACAAGTTGATTACCTCTAGAGTAAAAGGTACCAACTTCCCTCGAACCATAACTCGATCGTCCTCAGCCTCTGGGAGATTTTAATAAAACTCCCTTACAATAGAAATTACAGTGACATAGAGAAACAACAGAATTGTTCCCACTATCGGCGGACTATCAGGTCTTCCACTTATCCACCTGGACTTTTAAAACATCACTCCTGAATCAATTTTCATGACTGTAGAGCGTCACTATATCCATCCTGAGCTTTTGAACTAAAAAATTTGTTCGAATTAAATGGGTTCTTTCCCTGCTCCTTTTCATTCTTGGTGCAATTCTATAAATTTGATAAATTCCAAAAATAACTTTAAAAATCAAGTTTAAATCACTAAACTAAACTTCCAAAAGCACTAACAAAAGTTCTTAAGCAATTTTCATAGATTTTTCCTCACTTTTCACCATGAATAGTTAATGTTTGAAATCTTCCAAATGTGTTTAAAATATATGGTGAAAATCCAAAATTTTTGCATAGAAGTAAAGCTCTTACCTCAAGGAACTTGGATCTAGTGTTTGGTGATACCCCTCTTATACAACTTCATCTTTAAATTTAATATGACTAAGATATTTGGTAAAAGAGAATAAGACTA
>JXCR01066626.1:15182-31005 GCA_002079205.1 Phalaenopsis hybrid cultivar
GGGGGGGTGTGTTTTGGGTTGTGGGGGGCATTTACATAAATACCACACAATTCTTATGTATTTACATTTTCAACACCTATGCATATCGTTCAAATATTTAACACTATATCAAAAATATCATTTTAATAGAGAGATACATCTTTTCATGCATAGGTTATGACACAGTGTTTTTAAGTGTAAATTTGAAACTTTGAGTGTTAGATATGTAAGTAGATAAGAATTATGTGGTATGTATGTAAATACATAGCATACATACAACACAATTCTTTTGCATTCACGTTTCTAACATCTAAACATACATATTTACATGCATACCGCGCACATCATATCAAAGTTACCATCATAACTAGCATCTTTTCATGAATGGATTATGACACCAAGGTGTTATTAAGTGCAAACATCAAGCTTTGGGTGTTAGAAATGTAAATAGATAAGAATTGTATGTATATTTCTCAAAATAAAAAGGGGGGATTTACATACACGCCACCTAATTCCTATGTTTTTACATATCTAACACACAAAGTTTGTTTTTTTGCATTTATTCCGCCCAAATCTTTTATATCACAACAAAAATACCACCATTTTAACTTTTAAAAGGTGAAATGTAAGTTTTCATGCATAGGTAAGGTTTAAATATACAATTTAAAATTAATAGACATTTCATCAAGATTCAACTTATGTTAAGAAAGGCAAAGGTAGACCTAGGAAGACTTAAGCTTATTGTATAAAAAAATGATCTTAATCTGTTAGAACTAAATGAAAATATGACACTAAATAGGACACAATGGAGAAAACATATTCATGTAGCCAACCTCANACACCTAGACATACATATTTAGATGCAAATCGTTCAAATCTTTAACATTATGTTAAAAATATCATCATTACTACTTTTTTAGTAGAGAGATACATCTTTTCATGCATAGGTTATGACACTGTTTTTAAGTGTAAATATGCAACTTTGAGTTTTAGATATGTAAATAGATAAGAATTATGTGGTATGTATATAAATACATAGCATACATACAACACAATTCTTTTGCATTCACGTTTCTAACATCTAACCATACATATTTGCATGCATACCGCGCACATCATATCAAAGTTACCATCATAACTAACATCTTTTCATGAATGGAATATGACACCAAGGTTTAATTAAGTGTAAACATCAAGCTTTGGGTGTTAGAAATGTAAATAGATAAGAATTGTATGTATATTTCTCAAAATAAAAAGGGGGGATTTACATACACGCCACCTAATTCCTATGTTTTTACATATCTAACACCCAAAGTTTGTTTTTTTGCATTTATTCCACTCAAATCTTCTTTATCACAACAAAAATACCACCATTTTAACTTTTAAAAGGTGAATGTAAGTTTTCATGCATAGGTAAGGTTTAAATATACAATTTAAAATTAATAGACATTTCATCAAGATTCAACTTATGTTAAGAAAGGCAAAGGTAGACTTAGGAATACTTGGGCTTATTGTATAAAAAAAATGATCTTAATTTGTTAGAACTAAATGAAAATATGACACTAAATAGGACACAATGGAGAAAACATATTCATGTAGCCAACCCCACGTAGTGGGATTGAGGCTTTGTTGTTGTTGTTGTTGTTTTTATATTTCATCAAGAACAAAACCAAGAAGTATTGGAAGATTTACATACATTCCACTCAAATCTTTTGTATTTACATATTTAACACCTGAATTTCAATTTTTACATATATATGCCACCCAACTTATACATGAAAAGGTGTCCTTCACTTTTTAAAAGTTAAAACACTGATATTTTTGATGTGATACGGAATATTTGGATGCTACAAATATAAAAAAAAATCAAACTTTAGCTGTTAGATGTGTAAATATAATGAATTGTGTGGTTTGTATGCAAATGCCGCAGAACTTTTAANTCACGTAGTGGGATTGAGGCTTTGTTGTTGTTGTATTTCATCAAGAACAAAACCAA
The DNA here is from genome assembly GCA_002079205.1 of Phalaenopsis hybrid cultivar. NCBI lineage: Eukaryota > Viridiplantae > Streptophyta > Magnoliopsida > Asparagales > Orchidaceae > Phalaenopsis > Phalaenopsis hybrid cultivar. The sequence goes on from JXCR01066626.1 coordinate 17,158, forward strand.
GAAGTATTGGAAGATTTACATACATTCCACTCAAATCTTTTGTATTTACATATTTAACACCTGAATTTCAATTTTTACATTTATATATGCCACCCAACTTATACATGAAAAGGTGTCCTTCACTTTTTAAAAGTTAAAACAGTGATATTTTTGATGTGATACGGAAGATTTGGATACTACAAATGTAAAAAAAGCAAACTTTAGCTGTTAGATGTGTAAATATAATGAATTGTGTGGTTTGTATGCAAATGCCGCAGAACTTTTAAAGCATTACAAAACCATAATTAAATATATCAGTAGCAATACTTACCCTAAAACATAAATATCAGATCCATCATCAAGAGGAAGAAACTCATTCAAGTTCAGACCAATATGAGGAGAGTTTCCCCCCACATTCCAGGTTGAAGCAAAAATCCTTTGGATAAATATATAGAAATTCAAAAAAAAAAAAAAATTTTCAGATAAAAAATATAAATAAAATCTTAATAATTTATATTAGAATTTAGATGGAACACTGTACTGATACNTTTTTTTTTCAGATAAAAAATATAAATAAAATCTTAATAATTTATATTAGAATTTAGATGGAACACTGTACTGATACCTGAAATTCTGAGAATCAAAGATTTCTGACACTGGACTGGAGAAATGTGGACTAGAACTGCTTATCCGTGCAGAGGAGTCCTCTTTGCCTAGTTTTCACCAGAAGTGGGTGAATAAAATAATTAGTCTAATTAATTTTATGAAATTAGAGAATTTTCAACAAAAGTCCTCTTTTTTGCATTCTTACTATTCAAATCTTTCACATCATATAAAAAATATCACTATATAACTTTTAAAAAGTAAAATGCACCTTTTCATTCATAGGCAAGATGACAGATATGTAAAAAATTATGTTTAGGTGTTAGATGTGTAAATACATATGAATTGACTCGTATGTATGTAAAGTTTCCTTGATCCGTTCGGGGAAGCTGTAGTTGTTTGAAGAAGCACCTGTGGAGCTCCTGAAAAGAAGCTTTTATTCAAAAAGTTGTGGTAATTATTACGTTTTTTTTTTTTTTGTGTGTGTTAAAGTCAGACTTTAGTTTTTTAGTAGCCACCGCATGTTGTCATGTTTGGTGAAAAAACACAGTTTTTAGCTGCAGTTTTGTGAGAACGTAGGAAAAATAGATCCTTAGCGTCTTAAGTATAACTGACCGCCCTCTTTTTGGAATAAGATTTGACACACAAAATTAAGAGGGACTCAACTGAAGTCAAATACTCATTAAATCATCATAAAGGACAACAATTATTAAATACAAAGTAAAAGTGAGGCAAACCTTCTTCATGCATAAGTTTATGACATTAAAATGTCATTAATGTAAATATAAAATGTTTTAAGAGTTATATATAAAGTTGCTTTCATTTAGCTTCATTTTAGAATTTTTATGAGATTTTTAAAAATATTTATGAAACTGTTGTGAAAAAAAAAAAGATAATATTTTTGTGAGTAATTTTGATTTTTTTCTAAATAAATAAATTAAGACACCAAAATATCCCTTATCAAAGTACTAAAANTATATATATAATATTTGTGTGAGTAATTTTGATTTTTTTCTAAATAAATAAATTAAGACACCAAAATATCCCTTATCAAAGTACTAAAAAAATAGCAAAAAATTAAATAAAACCAAATAAAAATATGGTAGTAATTTGCAAAATAAAACTAGTATAANATAGCAAAAAATTAAATAAAACCAAATAAAAATATGGTAGTAATTTGCAAAATAAAACTAGTATAAAAAAAAAAAAAATTAACACTTCACACTTTAATGAAAATGCAAAAAAAATCAATCAATTCACTCACATGCAAAAAGTTATAAAGCCATCAAAAGATATTATGAAAACCAACCGTGAAGCTCTGGTGGCAACTCGCTTGCCCCAAATGACCTCTTGCCTTTCTTCTCTAATTTTTTTGGTGCAAAAGACTGCAATAAATACCAAAAATAACAAAATCAAACCTTCAAAGAACATAAATTAAAAAAAATGAAATGTCTCCGAACAGAGACAAATGATCACTTTTTAGTAAGAATAAGCATCAAATCAGCAGTTTTGATCAAAATTTAATAGTCAATATATGAGTAATCAAATGCAAATTACATTATATTTGTCTCAGAGCAAATCTATAATTTTGAAATTTATTCTANGCTAGTTTTCAACAGAAGTGGGTGAATAAAATAATTAGTCTTATTAATTTTATGAAATTAGAGTATTTTCAACAAAAGTCCTCTTTTTTGCATTCATACTATTCAAATCATTCACATCATATAAAAAATATCACTATATAACTTTTAAAAAGTAAAATACACCTTTTCATTCATAGGCAAGATGACAGATATGTAAAAAATTATGTTTAGGCGTTAGATGTGTAAATACATATGAATTGACTGGTATGTATGTAAAGTTTCCTTGATCCGTTCGGGGAAGTTGCAGCTGTTTGAAGAAGCACCTGTGGAGCTGCTGAAAAGAAGTTTTTATTCAAAAAGTTGTGGTGACTATTACAGATTTTTTTTTTGTGTTAAAGTCAGATTTTAGTTTTCTAGTAGCCACCGCATGTTGTCATGTTTGGTGAAAAAACACATCTTTTAGCTTCAGTTTTTTGAGAACGTAGGAAAAGTTGTAGTGCGGCGCCACACCGCCACCCCAAATAAATCCTTAGTGTCTTAAGTATAACCGGCCGCCCTCTTTTTGGAATAAGATTTGACACACAAAATTAAGAGGGACTCAACTGAAGTCAAATACTCATTAANGATTTATATATATTAATATTAGGGATGTCAAACTGGCTTGTTGTTCGCGAACAGCTCGTGTTCGACTCGTTTTGATTCGTTCGTTAAGAAACGAACACGAACAGTGACTTCACGAACAATTTCAAACACGAGCTTATTTCAAACAAACTAAATTTCAAACGAACCGAATACGAACACAAGCTCTGTTCGTTCGTGTTCGGTTCGTTTACACCCCTAGATGTGAGGATTAGGGCCCTTAAACGATCTTATTTCGAGCCGAGATGGAAATCGTTCTGCTCGAATATATTTAGGGGTTGTTTGGTAGCCGCTTTTAGACAGGATTTATGCAAGGTTACGCTAAATCCTGCCAAATGGCTAAAACGAATGCATAAATCCTTCAGGTTCTTAAATCTCATTTCGCCTTAAATCCATCCCTTAGAAAGTGGGGATTTACGGGATTTAGAGAATTTGAAGCTTGTGAGAAGAGAGAGATTTAATAAATCATATTAAAGTTGTCAAATAGTTTTTTTCTGAATTTATTAGGATTTATCTAGTAACATACCGAATAATATTTAGGATTTAAATCCTTCAAGTTTTCATAAATCCGGATTTATAGGATTTACTAAATTCTATTCAAGCTAAATCATACTTGCAACCAAACAACCCCTTAGTGCGACTAGAAGTCAACTCGTGGGTCATTATATTTGATTTCTAGATGAGCTGGCATGAAATTGAATCAAGCTCAATGCTAATCAAAATCGACATGAGCTGGCTCAAATTGAATTATTTGGATTCCTTTCAGGTCGGAATCCACTCGGTCCGNAATTGTGAGAAGAGAGAGATTTAATAAATCATATTAAAGTTGTCAAATAGTTTTTCCAAATTTATTAGGATTTATCTAGTAACATTCCGAATAATATTTAGAATTTAAACCCTTCAAGTTTTCATAAATCCGGATTTATAGGATTTACTAAATTCTATTCAAGCTAAATCATACTTGCAACCAAACAACCCCTTAGTGCGACTAGAAGTCAACTCGTGGGTCATTATATTTGATTTCTAGATGAGCTGGCATGAAATTGAATCAAGCTCAATGCTAATCAAAATCGACATGAGCTGGCTCAAATTGAATTATTTGGATTCCTTTCAGGTCGGAATCCACTCGGTCCGGCTTAAAATTAATATTAACTAGCCCGAATTTGAGTTCTTTGGATCCGTTCCGGTTTGAAATTCGCTTGACTCGGTATATTCAATTTTACTTAACATTATACATATAATTTTTATAAATAAAAAAGACTATGAGCCGATCTCAAGTCAGTTCGAGTCGATCCACGTATGACAAGAAATCGGCTCAAATAAAATTTGATCCAAATTTCAACTTATAACTCCGGCTTATTTATTTCAATCCGAGCCAAATTTCGAATCCCCGGTGAGGATAAGAACGAATTTGGTTTTTTAATGCGGTTTAAGTGATAAAATTGGGAATTTTTTGGGGCATAATAATTTTGCATTTACCTACATACTACACGATTCTTATATACTTATGAGCCATTTGCTTACATAAGACCCATTTTTTATCTATTTACATATCTAACACCTATTTATAATGCATTTAGCGTTCCTTCAAACCCGTTAACAAGTCGTGGACTACATTTATTGTTATACAAATTCCAAAAATATATATACATCAATAACTGCACAGTAAACCTACGTCTATTCCCAAAAATTTGTGTCATTTTGGTGTCTAGCCTCATAATAACTTTGGAACATTTACTTGAACATATATTAGGACTGTTTATAGAGAATTTCTCTTATGTTTTCTTACACTACGTCTTATTCCTATCATTTCTAATGTGGTGTCTAGCCTCATAATAACTCTCATCCTTTCTCTCATAATGTTTATTCAATATTTGGGGCTTTTACCAAATATTTCATATTTATTTATCTCATACTAAAACTAACTTTTATGATTATATACATTATATAAAAAGTAGCTCTCATTATGACCTTTTAATACTAAAATTCATCATTTCATCCATAGATAAAGTGTTGTGTGTAAAAATGAAACTTTGAGTGGGATATAGGTAAATCCATAAGAATTGACATTATTATGTAATTTTTCTTAATTTTATTCATGTCAATGAAGGAAAGATCAAACTGACGGTTCAAAAAAGATTTTTTTTTTCGAAAACTACTATTTTTTAGTATAAAGAAATATGATTATATACCTAAGTAGAGTTTTTTTTTTTTTTATATGGAGTTTGATGCGGAGGCCAATGCGCCGCGCAAGCTGCGATATGAGATTGTTTTTGCGAACTGAGCTTACCTGCCAAAGTGATTGAACTGAGCCCACCTTGAAGTGGCTGAAATGAGCCAATTCATCGAAGTGGTTGAACTGAGCTCACTTGTTGAAGCCTAAAACACCAAGATTTATCTCTCCCGCAGGGCAACCTAGCATATCTAAGAAGGGACAACTATCATTAGATGAACATCATTATTTGCAAGAACGTCAAGTCCATTCTTCTTTTTTACTTTACAATCTTTTCACGTTACCTAGCATAGCCTGACACCCACGTTACAATCTTTTCACCAAGACATCACGGATGTACACAATGCTACACAAAATATATTTTTTACTTTCTTCTCCTCTATGTATAAAAGTCAAGAGACAAAAGAGGTCTCTCTCTCTCTCTCTCGGAAACATTGTGATCCAAGAAACCTCATAGCAGCCATTTTTTCCGACTTACCAGAGGTCCATACTTAAGAGATAAAAATTGGGGATACTCTATCGAGCTTCACATCCATCTCTTTTTTTCCCTTCCTTCTAAAAATAGAATTTTTACCGAGTTATATATACTCAAAAGCAATACTAGATTTTACAACATAAAAATATTCAATATAAATTTTTCCCTTATGCACACAGAAAACATACTAATTTTCTTAATGATTCCCGGGTCACAACAACATGATTATGCTACTTAGCTTAGTTTAATATTTCAATGCATTTATAGCATGACACCAAATTGTACTATTACTATTGTTAAGTAAAAAAAAATAGCACCCTATGTAATACTCAAGAAATTATTTCATATACATAAATTCAAAGAGGTATAGATGCGACTGAATTTGAATGCTTCCACCCCTACATAGATGAACATAAAATGCACCAATTTTGAATAAATTTTACAATGNGAATCAAAATCGACATGAGCCGGCTCAAATTGAATTATTTGGATTCCTTTCAGGTCGGAATCCACTCGGTCCGACTTAAAATTAATATTAACTAGCTGAACTTGAGTTCTTTGGATCTGTTCCGGTTTGAAATTCGCTCGACTCGGTATATTCAATTTTACTTAACATTATACATATAATTTTTATAAATAAAAAAGACTATGAGCCGATCTCAAGTCAGTTCGAGTCGATCCATGTATGACAAGAAATCGGCTCAAATAAAATTTGATCCAAATTTCAAATTATAACTCCGGCTTATTTATTTCAATCCGAGCCAAATTTCGAATCCCTGGTGAGGATAAGGACGAATCTGGTTTTTTAATGCGGTTTAAGTGATAAAATTGGGAATTTTTTGGGGCATAATAATTTTGCATTTACCTACATACTACACGATTCTTATATATTTATGAGCCATTTGCTTACATAAGACCCAATTTTTATCTATTTACATATCTAACACCTATTTATAATGCATTTAGCGTTCCTTCAAACCTGTTAACAAGTCGTGGACTACATTTATTGTTATACAAATTCCAAAAATATATATATATCAATAACTGCACAGTAAACCTACGTCTATTCCCAAAAATTTGTGTCATTTTGGTGTCTAACCTCATAATAACTTTGGAACATTTACTTGAACATATATTAGGACTGTTTATAGAGAATTTTTCTTATGTTTTCTTACACTACGTCTTATTCCTATTATTTCTATTCTGGTGTCTAGCCTCATAATAACTCTCATCCTTTCTCTCATAATGTTTATTTAATATTTGGGGCTTTTACCAAATATTTCATATTTATTTATCTCATACTAAAACTAATTTTTATGATTATATACATTATATAAAAAGTAGCTCTCATTATGACCTTTTAATACTAGAATTCATCTTTTCATCCATAGATAAAGTGTTGTGTGTAAAAATGAAACTTTGAGTGGGATATAGGTAAATCCATAAGAATTGACATTATTATGTAATTTGTCTTAATTTTATTCATGTCAATGAAGGAAAGATCAAACCGACGGTGCAAAAAAAAAAAAAAATTCGAAAACTACTATTTTTTAGTATAAAGAAATATGATTATATACCTAAGTAGAGGTTTTTTTTATATGGAGTTTGATGCGGAGGCCAGTGCGCCGTGCAAGCTGCGATATGAGATTGTTTTTGCGAACTGAGCTTACCTGCTAAAATGATTGAACTGAGCCCACCTTGAAGTGGCTGAAACGAGCCAATTCATCGAAGTGGTTGAACTGAGCTCACTTGTTGAAGCCTAAAACACCAAGATTTATCTCTCCCGCAGGGCAACCTAGCATATCTAAGAAGGGACAACTATCATTAGATGAACATCATTATTTGCAAGAACGTCAAGTCCATTCTTCTTTCAAGCGTTGTCTGACTCCCACGTTACAATCTTTTCACCAAGACATCACGGATGTACACAATGCTACACGAAATATATTTTTTACTTTCTTCTCCTCTATGTATAAAAGTCAAGAGACAAAAGAGGGCTCTCTCTCTCTCTCTCTCTCTCTCTCTCTCTCTCTCTCTCTCTTGGAAACATTGTGATCCAAGAAACCTTATAAGAGCCATTTTTTCCGATTTACCAGAGGTTCATCCTTAAGAGATAAAAATTGGGGATACTCTATCGAGCTTCACATCCATCTCTTTTTTCCCCCTTCCTTCTAAAAATAGAATTTTTACTGAGTTATATATACTCAAAAGCAATACGAGACTTTGCAACATAAAAATATTCAATATAAAGTTTTCCCTTATGCACACAGAAAACATACTAATTTTCTTAATGATTCCCGGGTCACAGCAACATGATTATGCTACTTAGCTTAGTTTAATATTTCAATGCATTTATAGCATGACACCAAATTGTACTATTACTATTGTTGAGTCAAAAAAAATAGCACCCTATGTAATACTCAAGAAATTATTTCATATACATAAATTCAAAGAGGAATAGATGCAACTGAATTTGAATGCTTCCACCCCTACATAGATGAACATAAAATGCACCAATTTTGAATAAATTTTACAATGTAGTTAGCTCATACCATACATGCCAAAATATTAAAGGGACATTTACATACATACCACCCAATTTCTCTGTGTTTATATATCTAACACAAACATTTTGTTTTTTTACGTTTATAGCACCAAAAATTTCTATATTGCATGAAAACTATCCTCATTTTATCTTTAAAAAATAATGAAATACACATTTTTCATGTATGAAAAAGGTGTATAAGTGTTAAATATGTAAATATATAGGAATTAAGTGGCATGCATGTAAATTCTTCTTATTTTTAAGAGTCTTGGATCTCCCAAGGAAAAAAAAAAAAAGCGAGCAATGCAATGTTTACAATCAAAATTTTACATATTTACAAAATTACCACCTTGATTTTTTTATGTTTTTACCAACCAAATCTCTGTCACAAAAAATAAATAAAAATTAAATTTCAATTGTTAAGATATGCAAATACATAGAATTTGAGCAGTATAGTTGTAGATTTTCCAATAATAAAACCTCCCCGTAGGTCACCCATCCTAAGACGAGCATATGTAACATTAAAGTTTTTGATAAAATTCTAAGATTACATCAAAAGAAGTCTAAAAAGAGTTCGACTTTTTTTTATTTAAAAAATTTCACAATCTCTCTCACTTCTTAAGTAGGTTTCACACCCACAATCATCCATAGGATTCTAGAAATGGCCCATATATATTCAAAATATAGCTCCCACCATATAACACTTTATCCCACCCAGGTTTCAAGAGGTGGTTCCANCGTCTAAAAAGAGTTCGATTTTTTTTTATTTAAAAAATTTCACAATCTCTCCCACTTCTTAAGTGGTTTCACACCCACAATCATCCATAGGATTCTAGAAGTGACCCATATATATTCAAAATATAGCTCCCACCATATAACACTTTATCCCACCCAGGTTTCAAGAGGTGGTTCCAATATATCACACCTAATTCCCACATTTAGACTAGTGTAATTAATGCTATGATAATTGAAATTTTTTTTATTTTTTATTTTCATTTTCTATAATGAACATTTATGGTTCGTTTGAGGCAGCTTGTGTGTTTCAAGATAAGCTGCTTATCCTAAAACGCGGCCCGTGGGCCGGTAGCAGGGGTCGACCCGCGGCCTGCGTTAAGTGTAAAAACTCGCGGTTTCGGATAAGCTGGGGAAACGTGCGAGCCAAATGGTACGACGGTGTTTTGAAAACGCCGCCCGCACTTAAAAGCTGCCCTAAACGAACCCTTAATCATTCCAAACATTGGGTCGGGTCATGACACATAAAACGTACATAAAGACCGGCAGAGAAAAAAAAAGTTTCATGATTTTATCAAAATAATAAAAAGTTTTTGGGGTGATATTTGATTGCTGCTTAAACGAAACCTGAAGCTGAAATGCACTCAGCCTAATAAAAGCATAGATCAAATATAAATATTCAAAATTGGAACTGCATCTCCTTTGTATAGCCAAGGTCATCAAGGTGAGCAGCCATTGCCTTATTCATAGGTGCTGGGCCGCACCTCAGGATCTGCAAGAGGTCAAAATGCAATTTTAATAAGATCCCCATATTATATATAGTCTAGGGAAATGCGTCCAGTATCTCATCCTAGCCGTCTGATTCATTTCGGACGGTTTCGATCGAATCAATCAAAACATCACATCAGTTTAAGAAAGAAGGGGAATTACATACATACATAACACTCATGATGGTGTTTGGTAACCTAGGATATAAATTAATAGGATTTGTGTGTGATTTTAATGTAAAATCTGGCTTATTTACAGCACAAACAGCCCACTGCCTACAAGTCATCTCAAAAGAGATTATAAAAACCCAAGAAATTGTTGACCCTCACATACACTTCACAAGATAAGTCGATTGGACATGGTGAGAGCAGCTAATGAAGAGTGTGACATTGAGCAATCAATTCATCGTCCGTTTGGAAAAGACTCATCCGTCGCATTCAAAACATCAAACTTATCCAAGTAAGGATGTGTCTTGATTGAATGGAACATACATGGTGAAATTGACCGCACGAAGCACTTAATTTGGACCAAAACATCTCTACCTCTACATAAAGTCGCCCAAATGACGTCCAACCTTAAAATAGACTGCACGGGTGAATTTGAAATATCAAAATTGACTAAGGAAAAGTCTTCTACAATTGAAAGGAGCAAAACTACTAAAACCAAGAGACAGTCAAAGCGAGCCTAAATCTCTTCGATCGTCGCTTAAGTCACTGAAATGATCTCCGATTACAAAATGGATCGCACAAGCATGTTCGGGATGTCAACTTTACTTAGGGAGGGCACTCTTATTGTTGGGGTTTCGTACACGAGTTGGTGACAAGTGAATCGAGATGTTTAAATTAAAAATAATAAAACTAATGTCATTTTAAGCCCTTATCTCCACCTCCCTCCACAACCCGCACAAAACCACTTCCAGCGAGTTTCTATCTGACAACCTCTTCTACGGCATCCAACCACCTGCTCGCCGCTCCTCAAGTCTCCTCCGTCCACAACTTGCCTGACCCACAAACTCCCTTGTCGCCGACGATCACGATCTGCAGGCGGCACCCTACTTACGGCGCCGTCTTTTACCTTGCAAGCAGCCAAGCCCGCCCCCCTCACATAACGTTTTTCATCTCCCTACAGCGCCTGTGCCGAGCTAGTCTCCTCCTCCCTGCCTCTAGCCGAGCAGCCCAGCCCCCATAACCCAGCTCTGTCATCTCCCTCGCCAGCCGGTAACCCGAACTCCCTGTTCTTATCCTTCTGTCCAATGCCATCCAACACTTTTTTCTTATTCCCACACTAGCCCACTGCATATCTTGCCGGAAAACTTATCTCTTCCTGCCGGCAGCCCCACTCACCACAGCAAAACTTCAGCTCCCTCATCCACACCGCTCTCTACCTACTCCCGCTCGCAGCTCTCAGGCAGGACGCCTTCCCATCACCGACAGACCTCTCCAACCTAGCCAACCGGCACGCCACAGCCAAATACACCAGCGCACGCACTCTTGCCGGAGAATTCATCGGTCGTTCTTGCTCAGGCGAGACTCCGGCGTCCGACCCGCACATCTTCTCTCTCTCTCTCTCTCTACACGCTTCTAACAGCCTATCTCCACCTCGGCAGAAATCTGAAATCCCTCGCTGTTATAGCATTTCTCCTCCCTCCACTACCCTGCGGCAATACCATTCATCTCAGCCGCCTTTTTGACGAGCCGCGAGCAATAATCAGGTAAGTGAAATGGTTGGTGAAGAAAACCTAGCTTCTACATTAAAATTAAATTTAATTTAATGTGGTCATTTAATCTTGCTGATGTGCATGGTGCATATGTAAATGATTCTGATGCTGGCAAAGGAGAGTAATCTTGTATGTGAAATTCATGCAGGCGAGTTAAATTGCCGCCATGTCGCACAGAATGTATAAGACTTGTAACTCCTGAAATATCTATTGCAACGTATTTGGTGTGTCGAGTGAAACCCTATCCTGCTTTTCTTAGCATAGTAGGGAGAAACTCGTACGCGGCACTTGCGACGCGGTGAGCGAATCAAAAAGCTCCTAAAATGTTTATTCGGCTCATTTGATGCGTCGAAGAGAGCCCTATACACGTTGTTCTTAGCATGGAGTGAAGCTAGCACGTGACGATCGATTCATGATATACAATTCTAAATTAAGTACCCATGCGCGCCTTTCTTGACACGACGGGGAAATAAGTTGCAGTAGCTTGAGATTGCACGTGTGACATTTGTACACGCTTTTCTTAGCATGACGGGAGATCCTATTGTATTTTTGAAGACCCGTGCACACATTTCTGTGTGGCGGGATACACCACTTTATGGCATACATGCCTTCCTTGGAGTGGTGGGCAGATCCGAACTCCTGAAGCAGCCCCCCAGAGGGGGGCGACGTCAGGAGGTTGTTGAAATGCTTCCGGATTTTGGTCGGAATGCTAGTCATAAAAGAACAACTAAATTGAATTACTTGAACCAAAATGCAATCTGATTAAAAACTCTTACGCTACATATGAAAGATAAATGATTACATAAATCATTTTAAACTACGAATTTAAATATAAAAAGAACATGCACAACTCACAGGGAATTCGATGCTCATCAACGAGCTCGAATGAAACCTATATGGGGTCCATTTGAATATTCAAATGGGAGCTAAGCATGAGAGAGATGCATAATTTTATATATATAAAAAATCAAACTCTTTATTCGCCCTAATTGCCATTGGATCCACAACACATCTAGAAACGGACAAAAGGTGATATTGAGGTGGTTGAAGTGAAGTTTTGCATGCTCACCAACAGATCCACAAGGAACATCTAAAAGCGGACAAAAGGCGATACTGAGATGCTTGAAGTGAAGTTTTGCATGCTCGCCACTAGATCCGCAACATGCATCTAGAAGAGGACAGAAGGGGATATTAAGGNTCCCTGTTCTTATCCTTCTGTCCAATGCCATCCAACAATTTTTTCTTATTCCCACACTAGCCCACTGCATATCTTGCCGGAAAACTTATCTCTTCCTGCTGGCAGCCCCACTCACCACAGCAAAACTTCAGCTCCCTCATCCACACCGCTCTCTACCTACTCCCGCTCGCAGCTCTCAGGCAGGACGCCTTCCCATCACCGGCAGACCTCTCCAACCTAGCCAACCGGCACGCCACAGCCAAATACACCAGCACACGCACTCTTGCCGGAGAATTCATCGGTCGTTCCTGCTCAGGCGAGACTCCGGCGTCCGACCCACACATCCTCTCTCTCTCTCTCTCTCTCTCTCTCTCTCTCTCTCTCTCTCTCTAAACGCTTCTAACAGCCTATCTCCACCTCGGCAGAAATCTGAAATCCCTCGCTGTTATAGCATTTCTCCTCCCTCCACTACCCTGCGGCAATACCATTCATCTCAGCCGCCTTTTTGACGAGCCGCGAGCAATAATCAGGTAAGTGAAATGGTTGGTGAAGAAAACCTAGCTTCTACNAGATTGAGCCCCCACTTTGCCGAGGTGATCCTCTTCCCACAGGAAATGGAGTTGACAGGATTGATCCCACGTTGAAGCAGTTCGATCCCCCTCACGAGAGCTGGAGTTAACAGGACTATCATTTTTAATGTAGTATTTCGCAAATTTGGCCCAAGTTGACAAAATATTTCAACCAGAGGGGTATATTTTAAAGTTGTCTCAAAGTCCATTTCAAATTCAATTATTTAAATCATTGAACTCGATACTCTGTAAGCAAGACAGTCGACGGGGTTTAAGGACTTTAATCCCGATGATGGTCGTCTTGATAGTAAATCTCAACTGGAGGGTTCTATTTTCAAAATTAAATTTTAAATTCTATTTGAATAAGTTCAAATGATATATATATATATATATATATATATATATATATATATATATATATATATATATATNCAATTGACAAGATTGAGCCCCCACTTTGCCGAGGTGATCCTCTTCCCACAGGAAATGGATTTGACAGGATTGATCCCACGTTGAATCAGTTCGATCCCCCTCACGAGAGCTGGAGTTAACAGGACTATCATTTTTAATGTAGTATTTCGCAAATTTGGCCCAAGTTGACAAAATATTTCAACCAGAGGGGTATATTTTAAAGTTGTCTCAAAGTCCATTTCAAATTCAATTATTTAAATCATTGAACTCGATACTCTGTAAGCGAGACAATCGACGGGGTTTAAGGACTTCAATCCCGATGATGGTCGTCTTGATAGTAAATCTCAACCGGAGGGTTCTATTTTCAAAATTATATTTTAAATTCTATTTGAATAAGTTCAAATGATATATATATAT
>JXCR01066626.1:52930-76482 GCA_002079205.1 Phalaenopsis hybrid cultivar
GGAGGGATATTTTGAGTATCAGTTTCCATCTCAGAAGAATGATGCTGTTCAGATGATTTGGCAGGCAATTTCCAGGAAGGTCCCTGCTGTAAAATTGAAATTACATAGATTTTGGCGGTTTTCTCGGTTCAGACTGAGATGAGTCTTCTTACTTTTCTTTTTGGTTCACATTCTTTGAATATTTATATAAATTTAATTTTTTTTTTAATTTATACAGATGAGTTATGCAGAAAGCTGTGATTTTGACATTTGTTCATACTTTTTTAAGTCATGCTATGACAGAATAAATGGATGAGATACAGATTCTTGCTTATATTGTTTGGTTTTAGGGAAATTTACAAATCTACCCCACAATTCTTATGGATTTATATATCTAACACCTAAGGTTTGATATTTATATGAAAAGGTGCATTCAGCTGTTAGTAAATGTGATATTTTTGGTGTTATGCTAAAGATTTAAATGTTATGAATGTAAGTATTATAGGTTAGATATGTAAATACATAAGAATTGTGTGGTTTTTATGTATATGCCCCTTCCTTCTAATCTTTCTGAATCTGCAGACTTTTGGTTCTTCACTGATTGTTTGTGTTGACATTCTTCTGCTAGTTTTTCAAACAGGTTTCAGAAAATTTTAGATGAAAGGTTGTTGAAATAATTGGGGAAAAATGCTGCACATGAATTGTTGAAGAGAAGTCAGAAGGCTTTTCATCATATCATAAAAGATTTGCAGGTTCATTGATTTTCTTTGATTTTTTTTATTGATCTTTCAGCTGGTGTTTGGTAGCTAACATTATTAACAGGAATTAGTCGTGAATTTAATTTAAATATGGCCAAGCATAAAAAAAAAAATGTAAATTAAATCCAACTCTTTGTTTAATCATATTTTTTCGAGTTCCGTCTCTTATACGATGTAAATCCGATTGTGAGGTGGATTTATTTCGTCACTCGACTGCTCCTCCATCGCCTGTGAAAGAGAAATGATTCTTTAAGCTAAAGTTAGAGATGATTCTAGAGAGAGAAGCTATGAGAAAATGTCATAGAATTTTGAGGGAGTTTTGCTCTGACCTGCTCAGATGTTTCCGAGATCCTGGCTAGAAGCTTCTCCTGAAAAATTGGACCTTTTTCCCCGTAGTGAGAAGACTGCCCCCATAATCTTCTTTGTCAGAAGACTTGTGGCAGAACGGTCAACCTGGGCAGTGGTCTAAGAAAGCCCGTGTGTCCCGAGGCAATGTGCTCCTCGTAGAAATTCAGGCAGGAATTTGATCCACACAACTAGAAAGAATAACAAACTAATTCTCAGTCAAGGGATTCGAAGACCCAACCTAGGCCGGAACCGGAACATCAATAGAATCCTGCGGTCGGCATCGTAACAACCTGTTCCGAGTCCTCTAGGACATTTGATCGATAACCCCTTATGGGTTAGGATTAAGATGGTTCATAGTCTATAAGGTTGTCTCCTAAGGCTTTTCAGATGATTTAATCGACATGATTCAGATGTACATGAGTGTCTAATCTCACTAGTATTTTCTCAGTTACTTGTGATTAATTTTATAAATGAAGATTCATTTATGTACCACTAAATTCTTATTTATTTATATATCTTACACTTAAAACTTCAATTTATATATATATATATANTTTTATATAAGTTAAAATAATGATATTTTCTTACAAATTTATCATTGTGCATTTGTTTTCCCAACCCTTCTTCATCAATTGCATGTAAGTGAAAATAAATTGTTGGGGAACCAACTTAAATTATCAAATACTTTTGTAAATGCATTATTCATGTACCCTTATAAGCCCATATTTTTAACAAAACAACCCCTAAAAAATACCTGAAATTCATGCATCCTTTCATGTGTTGTATGCTATTTATTTATGTGTGAGCTTTTTATGTAACATTCAAAAGATAAACTCATCCTCACTATGTTATGAATATTCTAGTACATAAGCAATTCTCTATAAGTTAACTTGATTATTCGAGCATGAGACATGCAAAAATTTAAGGCACTTAACTAAGATCCTTGTATCTATATATTTAACATCTAAAAAAGTGAAATACATATTTTCTTGCATGGGTAAGATGATAGGTATGCAAAAATTAAAGGTAATGTGTTAGATATGTGAATACGTAGATGTAATGTAAAAAGTGGCTTCACAAAACTAATAGGCCTGGTTGAGCCAAAGTGAAGCAAGGAAAAAGACGGCCCCGATTGGACATAGGCCGCAACGACCAAACAACAAAGTCAATGAACTAGAGTACTAGATTGGGTCGATCAACTTTCCACTCATAGTTGATAAAGCAACGTGAGCCACACGATTAAGAAATCAACAGGGAAGGGTGATTAATTAAAAGGCAAGAGAAACCTAAAGTCAGGTGGTCATGCTCCGATCGTTAGCAACTAAATCAGATCTCTCATACAAAACCAACAGGCAAATCAAGACACCCCAAAGAATCGTCCGATACTAAACTGATAAGACCAAGGTTCGTGATCAAGCAATCCATGGTCTAGATCGGGCAGCTCAAGCAGAATGAGGGTAGTAGCGACTAAAAAGTATTAGATATCTCATGTCGATTGAAAAGTATTAGGTAAAGTAGCGACTGCATGGGGTCCCACTCGGAAACTCTTTTGGTTGGATTCTCTTTTACTTGAAATAATGTAACGTCCCCTGAGGGGGTTAAACTCCTATTAATAGGAGGTACTGTACAACAAAGAGCAAGAAAATTTTCTTTTGACTATATTAAGAAATCTTAGTTAAACATCAAAGAATATTTTTTCTCTCTCATAGAATTTATCTTTTCTTTCAATGCGTGTCTCGACTTGTTGGTTAGCATATATGGTATAAGAACCCTCAGGCTAAGGGTTCAAATCACATCTCACACAGTTGACCTTAAGGAGGTGGTACTCGAATTGTTAGACATATTTGGATGGTTGGAGGCTCGTATAATAGCTTATGCTCATTCCTTTTACTATATATATATATATATATATATATATATATATATATATATATATATATATATATATANAAATACGTAGATGTAATGTAAAAAGTGGCTTCACAAAACTAATAGGCCTGATTGAGCCAAAGTGAAGCAAGGAAAAAAATGGCCCCGATTGGACATTGGCCTCAACAACTAAACAACAGAGTCAATGAACTAGAGTACTAGATTGGGTCGATCAACTTTCCTCTCATAGCTGATAAAGCAAAGTGAGCCACATGATTAAGAAATCAACAGGGAAGGGTGATTAATTAAAAGGCAAGAGAAACCTAAAGTCAGATGGTCATGCTCAGATATTTAGCAACTAAATCAGATCTCTCGTACAAAACCAGCAGGCAAATCAAGACACGCCAAAGAATAGTCCGATACTAAACTGATAAGACCAAGGTTCATGATCAAGCAATCCATGGTCTAGATTGGGCGGCTCAAGCAGGAAAAGTATTAGATATCTCATGTCGATTGAAAAGTATTAGGTAAAGTAGCGATTGCATGGGGTCCCACTCGAGAACTCTTTTGGCTGGATTCTCTTTTACTTGAAATAATGTAACATCCCCTGAGGGGGTTGAACTCCTATTAATAGGAGGTACTGTACAACAAAGAGCAAGAAATTTTTCTTTTGACTATATTAAGAAATCTTAGTTAAACATTAGAGAATATTTTTTCTCTTTAATAGAATTTATCTTTTCTTTCATTGTGTGCCTCGGCTTGTTGGTTAGCATTTACGGTATAAGAACCCTCGGGTCTGGGGTTCGAATAACATCTCACACAGTTGGCCTTAAGGAAGTGGTACTCGAATTGTTAGACACATTTGGGCGGTTGGAGGCTCGTGTAATAGCTTCTGCTCATTCCTTTTACTATATATATATATATATATATATATATCAATAAGCAACTATGGCATCCTTAGCTGCCAAGTTTATAGCTTTATGTTGACATAATGCAAATATGCCATCCTTAGCTTCCAAGTTTACAACTATGTTGACCTTATTTATTTGTCGTAGTATTAGGTTTGTATGACATCATCAATGTATATTATTATAAATACACATTACTTAGCATTTAAGCTAGTGGCCCTCCAAGAACCACTATTCTAGTTGAACTGGGAAGTAATGAAAAAAAATTAAGTCGCAATATTATGTTGAAGAGCTAAGGAAACTGGAGAACTAAATGCACATCTAAAAACTTGTTTTCTTACTGTAACAGAAAAACCCAAATACTAAATGAATCTCATGGGTCTAATAGATCAAACCCAATGACCATACAATTAATGATTTGATTCTGACCATGTCAATTATATTCGTTGGTTGTGTACTTTTTGATGTGACAAGCTATAGTGCTTTTTCGCCGCCCAGAAGGACCTACAAGTACCTCTCAAACTCATCAACGCTCAGTCGAGCTCCTCTGATCGGATTCAACGAGCTTAAGCTTTCAACCTAGCTCGCTCACATCTCCCAAGTTATTTATATAAGCTCATTGTATCAATGGAAATTTTCTATCAAGAGCTCGAGGAATGGTTCTATAAGACGGAAGGAGAAGAACACCAGTTCGGCATCATAAATATGATCATTTATTGGTCCCCTTAAACACACTCCAAGAACCTTACCAACATCTAGTCTCCTCAGACTTCTACTATACATCCTATAATTTAGCCCTTCAATTATTTCTTAGACCTTTGCACGGGCACATAGGCTCTACAATGTATAATAAAAGTGGGAGAAGATACAGAGTCCCTCCAAAAAAATTCTCTGGCTTACTCACACTTATTTCACGAGATCTCTCCCGAATTATATGTGTTCACAAAAGGATTCAACAATATGCAAACAACAAAGAGGTGCATTGTCTCACAAATTTAAATTCTCAAAATTCACTTGCCTCCCTCAATTCTTATGTATTTGCATATCAAGCATCTAAACTTTAATCTTTACATATATACCATAAAAAGATGTATTCCTCATTTCAAAAGTTAAAAAAAAATTGATTTTTTTATCTGAAATGAAAGTTTAAATATTAGACATGTGCCACACGTTCTCAAATCCTCATTTATTCCAAAATTTTCAACCCAATCCGAATTCAATATAAAATTCCCACTTGCAACACACATTTCATTTTAGTGGGAAAATATTACATCAGGACTCCTAACGTAGAGTTAAGTTCGAAGTTCATTGATATGCAGACACTGGGTATCAAGGAAATGAGCGTGTTTTCCTGTGATCCGACCCGATAACATAGGAGAATATTCTTCTTGTGTTATTTCATGTTATTTAGATGTTTTTGTGATGATATTGATTTGTTATTTTGTTATTATAACATTGAGATATTCCCAAAACACAATAACACATGAATATCATTACAATAACACTCTAATAATGCAGAATAACACATAAAAAATATTTCTCTACACAGCCCCTGAAATTACTAAATTTATATCTTCCACACCTAAAATTTACTATTGACATAAAACCACATCGTAGTTAACCGTGACGCTTCATATGTAAATATTAAATTTTGGCACCATCACTCCATATAAACTCCCCATCACCAAACAGATCTGAGAAAAAAACTCAAAACTCAGACATCAATGGCGGACGAAGTGAAGTTATTGGGTTCCTGCAAGAGCCCTTTCAGCCGCCGAGTTGAGATCGCCCTCAAGCTCAAAGGCGCCTCCTTTGAGCTCTCCGATCTGGACGTCTTCTTCTCCAAGCCGCCGGAGCTTCTTCAGCACAATCCGGTGCATAAGAAGATACCGGTGCTCCTCCACCGGGGGAAGGCGATTGCAGAGTCGCTCGTCATCCTCGAATACGTTGATGAGGTCTGGAGCAGTTCTGGCATTCGTCTTCTTCCGGAGGATGCTTATGAGAGAGCCATGGCTCGGTTCTGGGCCAAGTTTTTTGACGATAAGGTGTTTGATCTTTGTCCTCTTGCGTTCTTCTGTATTTATTTGGCCTTTTATGTTATTTGCTATAAGATTATGGTATGATTTAGGAAGATGTTACATGTGTACCACCTTTTCTTATGTATTTACATATCTAACACCTAAAAATTCAATTTTTACATAAATGTCGCCTTCCCTCTGCATGAAAGGGTGTATTGCACTTTCTAAATGTTAAAAAGGTGTTATTTTTGATGTGATGTCAAAGATTTGGGTGGTATAATTGCAAAAATTAAAGTTAAGGTGTTAGATATGTAAATAAGTAAGAATTGGATGATCTGTATGTAAATGCCCCAATGATTTATTTTGTATGATTTTTTAGCATCTCTATCACATCAAAGCTTATATATTAAGAAATGCATTTCACTTAAAAAAATGTCAATGTTATTTCTTATATGGTTTAAGGATTTATGTGTTATATTACGAACTATCAAAATATAAGTATTAAATATGTGAACATATAAGAATTATGTGCTATGTATGTAGACCCCCACTTAATTTTTTTATATTAATTTCTTTGATGAATATATATATATATATATATATATATATATATATATATATATATATATATATATNTATGTTTGGTTATTTAAAAATTTTAATAGTTCAATTTATTAATCAACATGCATTTTGATAAAAATGCTAATTTAATATTTATTTATTTATTAATTTTATGATTAATTCTTTATTTATTTACTCAAAATTTTATTTCTACGCATTTTAAAATTTATGTGCATTATTTGATGTATGGTTATAATGCAAATGTAAAATATTTAGCTAAATATATGTACTTTCGTTTTACCACTCGATTCCTATTTATTTACATATCTAACACCTAAACTTCAATTTTTACGTAGATACCGCCTTACCTATTCATGAAAAGGTGTATTTCACTTGATATAAGTTAAAATGATGGTACTTTTTATGTAATATAAAAAAAATTGAGTAATATACATGTAAAAAATAAAATTTTGATGTTAGATGTCTAAGGGTCCGATTGGGGCAACTTGTGTGTTTCAGGATAAGCTGTTTATCCTGAAACGTGGCCCGCAGGCCGGCCGCGGGGGTCGACTCACGGCCTTCGTTTAGTATAAAAACCCAAACGCAGTTTCGGATAAGCTGGCGGAACGCGCGAACCCAACGGTACGGCTGCGTTTTCAGATTTTTGAAAACGCCGCCCGCACTTATAAGCTGCCTCAAACGGACCCTAAATACATGGAAATTGTGTGATATGTATATAAATGCCCAATCACTACACCAAAACAGACAAATTTTTTTTGCACATTTACCTAATGGCTACATCATGTTCTCACACCCCCCTTCCTCTATTAATTTGATTCAAACATACAAACATTGAGTAATAATCACGTTATGTTCATCTTTTACTTCATTAATATTCTAGCTTCCCTTCCTAGTGCATTCAACCTCTATGGATGTCATGTTGGACTAAGGGAGACATGCAAAAACACCTTTTAGAGGAGTCCAAGTTGCATCTAACTACCATGGAAGGAGCTTTGAAACATAAAAAATTCTTTGGAGGAGATGAAATAGGACTTGTGGACATTGTTGTCCTCTGCTCTGTTTATTGGGCTCNGAACTAATGATTGCTTTATTGAATTTAGCGTGATTCAATCCTCTTTCCATCTTAATTAAAGCTACTGTTGAAAGAATTTTATGTTTTTTCTCTTGCACATTGGATGAATTGTAACCAGGTCATAATTATTGTTTTTCTTTGTATGAGCAATTATTATTGCGTGTTTTTACAAAATTATCTTTAGAGTTTGCATTTTAGAATTAGGGTTTTTACATTCCAACCATGCAAAACACTAAATTTAAATATAACATTTTAACTACCCAAAAACTTCATTGAAAATCTTCATGAGTGGGTTTAGGAGGGTGATAATGTTATATTAATATTGGTATGGAAAACCCTCTTTAGAATTACTAAGCTATTTTATGCACATCTCTTGTACTTATTTTTCTTGACACTTTGAAAAATGTTGACCATACCGAATTTGGGATATGCTTTCCTGTTTAGCTATTTTTTTTAGGAGCATTTACATACATACCATCCCCAATTCTTATATATTACATATCTAACTCCTAAACTTTTTATCACATAAAAAATATCACCATTTTAACTTTTAAAAACTGAGATACACCTTGTCCTGCATAGGGAAGGAGCCATGTATGTAACAATCGAAGTTTAGGTGTTAGAAATGTAAATACATAAGAATTGAGTGGTATGTATGTAAATATTCCTTTTTTTTTTATAAATGATGTGAAGTCTGCCACTTGCTGTGNAAACTCCTAAACTTTTTATCACATAAAAAATATCACCATCTTAACTTTTAAAGACTGAGATACACCTTGTCCTGCATAGGGAAGGAGTCATGTATGTAACAATCGAAGTTTAGGTGTTAGATATGTAATTACACAAGAATTGAGTGGTATGTATGTAAATATTCCTTTTTTTTTTATAAATGATGTGAAGTCTGCCACTTGCTATGTCTGTTTGTGGAACATGCAAGAACTTTAAAGTGGCTATATGTGTACTCCTTTCTTGTATCCGCCTATACTTGAGAAGGAAAATAAGCAAGCAATATTTGGGATTTCATTNCTAGTTGAATTGGGAAGTAATGAAAAAAAATTAAGTCGCAATATTATGTTGAAGAGCTAAGAAACTGGAGAACTAAATGCACATCCAAAAACATGTTTTCTTACTGTAACAGAAAACCCCAAATACTAAGTGAACCTCATGGGTCTAATAGATCAAACCCAATGACCATGCAATTAATGATTTGATTCTGACCATGTCAATTATATTCGTTGGTTGTGTACTTTTGGAGGTGACAAGTTATGGTGCTTTTGCGCCCAGAAGGACTTACAAGTACCTCTGAAACTCATCAACGCTCAGTCAAGCTTCTCTGATCGGATTCAACGAGCTTAAGCTTTCAACCTAGCTAGCTCACTTCTCCCAAGTTATTTATATAAGCTCATTGTATCAATGGAAATTTTCTATCAAGAGCTCGATGAATAGTTCTATAAGACGGAAGGAGAAGAACACCAGTTCGGCATCATGTATATGATCATTTATTGGTCCCCTTAAACACACTCCAAGAACCTTACCAACAGCTATTCTGCTCAGACTTCATACTATACATCCTATAATTTAGCTCTTCAATTATTCTTTAGACCTTTGCACGGGCACATAGGCTCTACAATGATAATAAAAGTGGGAGAAGACACAGAGTCCCTCTAAAAAATTTCTTTGGCTTACTCACACTTATTTCACAAGATCTCTTCCGAATTATATGCGTTCACAAATCACACAGAATCCAACGTCCCAAAAGGACTCAACAATATGCAAACAACAAAGAGGTGCACTGTCTCACAAATTTAAATTCTCAAAATTCACATGCCCCCCTCAATTCTTATGTATTTGCATATCAAGCATCTAAACTTTAATCTTTACACATGTGCCATGAAAAGATGTATTCCTCAATTCAAAAGTAAGAAAAAAAATGATTTTTTTTATGAAATGAACAAAACATTACATACTATAAATGCCAAAAACAAAGTTTAAATATTAGACATGTGCCACACGTTTGCACTTCCTCTGTTCAAAAATTTTCAACCGAATCCGAATTCAATATAAAACTCCCACTTGCAACACACATTTCATTCTAGGGAAAAAATATTACATCAGGACTCCTGACGTAGAGTTAGGTTCGGAGTTCACTGATATACAGACGCGTGGTATCAAGGAAACGAACATGCTTTCTTGTGATCCGGCCCGGAAACACAGGAGAATATTCTTCATGTGCTATTTCATGTTATTTAGATTTTATTGTGATGATATTGGTGTGTTATTGTGTTATTATAACACCGGGAATATTCCCAGAACACAATAACACATAAATATCATCACAATAACATCTAAATAATGTAGAATAACACAGAAAAAATATTTTTCTGAGCGAGAACAATTTTTTTTTTTTATTTTTTATTTCATCTGCACACATAGCGCCTAAAATTACTAAATTTACATCTTCCACACCCAAAATTTACTATTTACATAAAACTACATCGTAGTTAACCGGGACGCTTCATATGTAAACATTAAATTTTGGGACCATCACTCCATATAAACTCCCCATAACCAAACAGATCTGAGAAAAAAACTCAAAACTCAGACATCAATGGCGGACGAAGTGAAGTTATTGGGTTCCTGCAAGAGCCCTTTCAGCCGCCGAGTTGAGATCGCCCTCAAGCTCAAAGGNAACATCATTTCTTTTAAGTAAAAATATATTTATGATGATTATGGGTTGATTTAGTGTAGAGGTCCGCTCTGTTGAAGGTTTGTTTAGAACAATTTTCTTATTATTTTGTTTTTGTAGTGGTAACTTGTTGGGATGAAATTTTTAGATACTTCTACTAGGGCATGGAAAAAAAGATCGAACAACAGCACGACAAAACTATTTTAGAAAAAAAAAACACATTAGGATTTTACGTGGAAAAACCTTATAACGGAAAAAATCTTGGAGCGACGCCATCAAAAAATGTTCACTATGAAGAACTATAAATGTACTGATAACTTATTTAGATATCCTCTCTACAATGAATGAAACTTACATAACTTTTTTTCTAATCCTTCATCTCAATTAGACGATTGAAAATTGCATGTAAAAATCCTCCTTCTTGACTATTCTCTCCTTCACGAGAACCCTCTTCTAAAGGACCACACGCTAGTGAGTTTCTCGTCATGGCGGCGTGGTCGCATCACTTATCGGCATAATTATTTCACCCGCACGGAATCAAACTGTGTGATCGTCACTCGGCGCCGTTGTCACGCTCATTTCGGCATGGTTATGCTGACCGTTCATTGTTTGTGTGAGAATTCAAGGAATCATCCTGACACAACTACCATGTTCTGTTATTTTTTAAAATAAAAATGTTGCCTCATTGCTATGAACATGCGAGCATTATTTAGTATTAACTCTTGGATCCACATATTTTTATTCATCTGCCATGAATTTCAAAATAATGAATAATAAAATCTAGGAGTTTTTACATACATACAACACAATCCTTGTATATTTAGATATCTAACATCTAAACTTTCATATTTACGTACATTAAACCAAAAAAAAATTGGCATCACATAAAAAATATCACCATCACTTACTTTTTAAAAATAAAGAATGCATAGATATGTAATACATGATATTAAACGTGTAAATATCATTTTTTGATAAATAGATAGATAGATAGATAGATGGATAGATAGATTGATGGATAGATCGATGGATAGATCGATCGATAGATGGATAGATAGATAGATAGATCGAATGATAGATAGATGATAGATCGAACGATAGATAGATAGATGATAGATAGATCGATAGATAGATAGATGGATCGACAGATCGATGGATAGATGGATAGATAGATGGATCGATGGATCTATCGATAGAAGGATAGATGGATCGATGGATGGATGGATGGATGGATCGATGGATGGATGGATGGATGGATGGATCGATCGATGAATGGATGGATGGATGGATGGATGGATGGATGGATCGATGGATGGATCGATCGATGGATGGATGGATGGATGGATCGATGGATGGATGGATGGATTGATCGATGGATGGGATCGATGGATCGATAGATAGATACTACAATTCCCTACTTTCTCTCTCTTTTCTCCATAATTTACACAAATCTCGAGGAAATCTGATGATCCACACAAGAAAGATACAAAAGATCGTGTTATCAACCAAAAGACTGAACCATTAAGTGTCACTTTATTTGGTTAGCCAACGGGTCAACTGAACGAAAGGAAATTTGAATCTGAACCAATAATTGATGTACGATAGAACCGACCATTGCCCTTAACGGAGGATGCCTGTCCGATTATAGCTGTCTGACATAATAAACCTTCACAAAAGATAAGGTCTCTATTTAGGGTTCATCTACGAAGATCGACGAACCAAATGAATCTCAGTCAACCGAATGATGACCAACTAACCAAGCCGAGTAGATACAAATATGAAGAAGTACCAACAACGATTAGCAATACGAATAGACACCAACTTGATTACCAACGACAAAAGACCCAAAAGGCAGTTACGAATATGTAAAGATGTAATAACTCATAAATGATTAATAATGTCTCTATTTAATTAGAAATACGCGTATAATTTATTAGACACCCCTTATGATCTATAAATAGGGGAGTCATTCATTCAGGAAAGACATTGAATATATTCGAAGAGAAGTAGTACTATTTGTTGTTTTCTCTCACCCCCCTCTCTATTCTATCTCATTCTTATTATTTGACCAATGATTTATCCCTTGGGTGTGATTTAAAGGACATTTTTGGATTCAACAGCTATACTTCTTGGGTGTAATTCAAGTATAAAAAGAGATTCAACATCCTGAAAAGTACAGTGAACATAAATTATGTCACAAATAAGAAGATGAGACAAACAATGAGTAAAGTCGAGCCATGTAGAATTAACTAATAACATGGGCTACACAATATAACTTATCTAAGAGAGTAATTTGGCACATCCATTCATCCATTCGTCTACTCGCCATTCATCCGAAAAAAAACAACTTTCTCTTGATGGTTATCCTATAATAACTCTCAAAAGAGAGCTCTCCCAGCCTAGCTCTCCCTCTCCCAGGAGGGTATCATAGAACAACTTTCTCAAGAGATTTCTCTTAAAACATCTTCAAAAAAAAATAGTTTGCACAAAAGAAGAAGATTTACATAAAGAGTGGAGTTGCAATAGAGAAAATTCTAACAACTAGGCTAACAAAGAGAAAAAATCTCTAAGAAGCCTTATTATTATTAATTTTACTTTTATTTTATTATGTTTATGTTTTTTAATTAATTCATTCAATATTTATATAATGAGTAATACATATACTACTTGTTATGTAGAATGAGTTTAACAATAGCACTCAGGAAACTTGCCCAAGCAAGTTTCCTCATAATAAAGGAAAATCTACTAAACTCCTAGAGTCTACTCGAATCAATAGCTGAATGCTAAGGAGGACTAAAGAAGCTCATGCTAAAATATAACTCAGTCAAAAAAAGAATGAAGTTAGCTATAATAGGGATTCAAGACCATGAAAACTCAACCTAGGTAAAGTTGAAGAATTACGATACTACTCCCTAGAGGAGAGCTATGAAGCTCAAATGAAGTATAGTTTGAATTTAGCAAAATTGCTTGAATTCCCTTAGAACCTAGTTATATTACAAGAAAACTTTCAATCTAGTTACACAGAAAGGCTAAAGAAACTCATGCTAACATACAACTCAAGCCAAAGAAGATTGAAGATTGAAGACCATAAAGACTCAAACTGGGTAAAGTTGAAAAATTACAAGGCTACTCAATGTATGAGAGCTACGACCCAATATGTAGTTTGAATTTAACAAAATTTCTTGAATTTCCTTAAAACATAAATATATTACAAGAAAACATTCAATCTAGTTACACGAAAAAGATGAAAATCCTTATTGACAAATTAAGTTTACTTCTAACACCCAAGGAACTTGCTTTATAAGTCCATCGAGTCAAACATAAAAAAGATAAGTTAAAAAATCTATATGACTAATTCCTGAATGGGAGAAAAATAGATGTGGTTAAGGTGCTCCGAGGATGATTCCCTATAAGAGAACTAAGAGCCCTTAAACAGATGAGTAACTAACACATGGTGAAATACACCACTCACCTTTATTTATATAGTTTTGATTCAAATAAAATAACACATCTAATGAATTTATTATTCAAACAAGAGGAGCATATACTTTTCTTAAAGAAACAAGCAATGAATAATTTCATGTTTATCATTATCTTGTTCTTTTTATAGTTGCATTTCGAAGCAATAAAAAAGTCGTATAAATAAAAAAAAATATGACCAAAATTATTTGAATCAAGAAGTAGTATTCTTTCAACTGCATTTGTCAAGCTGCATTCATCCAACTATATTCGACCATTTGCATTCGTCCAACTCTATTTGTCCATCTGCATTCGACCAGCTACATCCGCCTTGTTACCATTCTACCGACTGCATTCAACTAGAAAAATAACTCTCTAAAGGGTGTTATGTCATAACAACCGTCCTAACGAAGCTCTTCTAGATAACTCATCCATGGCCAAACATGCCAACTATACAATGAATTTGGCACGGGGAGCATGTAGCAAAGGGCTAAGGGCAACCAGAGATAGCATAAACAAAAGAAAAGACACTAGAAATAATATAATATATGTGCCCAAGGTAGTAAAATATAAGTTTAGGCAGTTAGACATCCCAAATGATATATTTGTAGTCATAACTTACACATATTTTATACACTAAACATCTCTATAAAAGAGAGAAAGTTAATGTAAGAAGCAATGATTTTTTTCCCATTAACTACCATCTCAAGAATTAATACAACACCTCACTAATGTCTTCCCCCTCCTCTCTTCTCTATAGCTCATATTCTCAGCTCTTCTTTACTAATTCTATTCCTTGGCTGCGATTCACTGACAAAACATGATTCAATACTATAAATATTGTCACTAATTACTTACAACATTCACATTAATTTCTATCTTGTTAGAATTGAAAGAATATTACTTTTTTACTTACCTAACAAAACCCGCTAAAATTATTCTTTGAGCTTTTAGGCATCCCCCAAGTTATATCCCCACAATGTACATCTATTTACAACTTTACATATGTAACCTCTAAAATTTTATATTTATATTTATAATATTTAAATGTCATAAATTTGTATAGAAAGATGTACTTCATTAATAAAAAATAAAAAATAATAATGAAAATTATAATATCATGTTGAAATTTTTAGTGTCATGCTTGTAAATATGAAATTTGTGTGTCGCATATTTGAATAATGTAAGAAATATGGGTATGATATGTAATTCCAATTGTTTCAAGACCATTTACAAAGTTCTATAGTTGTAGGCCTGTAGCGACAGTCCTCCGTTCTCTTCCTCCTCAGCCATGGTCGCAAAACTCGCGCCTCTCTCTCTCCGTTTCGATTCTCAGGCTGTGTAATCAATGCCAACCATGGCCGCGAAGTCCTCCCGTCTCCTCTCGCCGGCGGAGGAGATCGAAGGAGACCGCCAGGGGACGGTGGACTTCGTTTTCTGCAGGATCGGCGAACCCGTTCCCTTAAAACCCACACTCTCCGACTCCGCTTTCGATCTTTCCAACCCCCCGCTTCAGCCTCTCGCTGTCTCCGAACGCCACCATCTTATATTTCTAGCGCACACCGAAGGTTTGGCGACCCGTTCCCATCTCNTCTATGCATGTAAATATTCAAGTTTCGGTGTTAGATGTGTAAATATATAAGATTTGTTTGGTATGTATGTAATGCCCCTATAATTTTAAGCTGTTCTTATATTCTTAATATTTGAAACTTGTAGTTGACTGGAGCGTAGATGGCAATTTTTTTGCAATTGCAAGGAAGGATATTGTTAGCATATTATCGTCCAATTTTGAGGAAACAGTTGGCATTTCACTTTCGCTTCAGACATGGGCTGTTGATTCTGGATCAGAAATAAAAGGTAGATTTTATAGAAAAAATTTCTTACATTATTTTTCATTTATGTTATTTTTTATATAATTGATGATTATTTCAAAGTACAATGGCTAGTTAAAGTAATTTTATTCAATTTTAGTGAATCTTCAGTTTACTTTTGTTCATATGAGAGAGTTTGAATAAAGTGAGAGTAGAGTTAGGTCTGATAAATAGCGTTTGAGCATATAGCTTAAGCCTATTAGTGGAAGTCAACTATTTTGTATTTTACAACAAGATATTTTCAGTGAGTGCAAGCTTCGTTGGCCGGCAATGGCATTATTGCTATGTGACAACATTTCACTCGTTGGGACAGTGCCCAAGTAGAGCTCTTAGCCATCCAAGCCTTCAGTAGCATTTGTTTTCAGTGGATGCTCGAGACTAAGGGCCTCATCTTTGAAGGAGATATTGCTAATATCATGCGGTTTGTGTGCTCTACCTTGCAAGGCAAAGTTTGGCAAAAGCAACTAGCAGAGGCTCCAGATCTTGTTAGTTTTAAGGAAGTTTTGTTCTTTTTTANTCAGCAGAGGCTCCAGATCGTGTTAGTTTTAAGGAATTTTTGTTCTTTTTTACTTCTAGGGATTGTAACAGGGCAACTCATTTTTGTGCCAGGCTTGCCCTTAATGGTCCTTTCATTCTCGTAGAGGATAGATCACACTCTTGTATAGCATAAATGCATACTTGCATAGTTTTTTGTACCCTTTTGTTTTCTTAATGCAAAGTGCAATATTTCACGAAAGCTCAATTGATCACTTGATTTTCAATGGGGTGCCATTTTAGTATCTGGCTATTGATGGTGCCAATTTAGTCCATTGACTCTTTGAAATTGATCCAAGTTAGTCCCACCATTAGGACTACCATGTAAATGGATGAAAAGTTTATGTTGGAGATATTAATTGTAGGTTTAATTTGTCAAACATTTTTAGTATAATGTTCTAGTTTCTTAGAACTTTTATTAAATCTAACTTTTCATCATCACGAGGTTGCTCACAAGTTAGATTGAGATCAAAGCAGCTGCCACCAATGGGGTTGACAGGCAATTGAGCTTGTATTGAGACTGGACGTTGACTTGAGAGCAAGCTTTGCATCATGCCTATGACGATGTGGAGAGCAATGGCGACAAACATTCATCCTTTACAGTTGGAGCTGGAGACGGGCCATGGAAGTTTATCTTTTCTAATCACAAATTTTTGTTGTTTCATGACTCCTTCGTATATACCTTAGCATGCTTCAATGAGATGTAATTTTTGTAGTGATCAGGCTCAACAATTCCGGACTTAGTGGACTGCTTGCTGTGATCTCTATACTTCATATGGTGGTCATCATGTTCTCCAATATTTGTCTTTTGTACACTGCTCGCCGGTGATCTCCATCTTTCCTCTCCTCTTGTGCTATTTGTTTGATAACTGAGCTTGAGTAAGAAATGAAATTTGAGAATACAATAAGGAAAAGCAGAAGTTGTAGAAAAATGCAAAAGATGATTATATCCTCTAATCCTACCCTCTACATTAACTTTCTTTTCATTTACATTTTAACTCTAATGCTGGGACTAGTTTGGATCAATATTGAAGAGTTAATAGATGAAGTTGGTTATATTTGATAGTTTGGAATTAAAACGTCCCTCCCAAAAAAGTACAAGGATTTAATTGAGCGATTCTCTATTTTCAACTATCTGCTATGGGACAAAATCCAATGCTCAGATGCTTAATACTCTCTCCCTCACTTAAGTGGGTCCTTTGCTTCGACTATCCCCTTCAATGCTCGCTTCTTAAAATATCATGCTTCGAGAGCCTGCTGAACCACATGGATTAGTTGTGGTCCATGCATTATTGAACTTGGCTCAATATGGTGGAGGGTGGCCAAAATCTATGTTGTCCATAAATCACATGAACCACTTGCTTGTAATCGAACCATCGAATGTCATATCTCATGGTAGGTATGAATCAAGGAGGATTTGAGTCGCGTTAGATGTATCAATGGTTAAACCTATATTCAAGCCAAAAACTTAAGCTTATGGTGGAAGGCTAACTATTTTTGTTTTTACACTAACTTATTTTGAACAACTGAATAGGATATATGCTATATTCTTACGTGTTTTAGCAATTTAATTTCACAAATGAACTTTATGAGATGTAAAATGCATGGTGGTAGGCTGCCATTTATGACATTTTTCATCAAAATTTTTATATCCTTTGAAACAATCATTTACATTGCCACATATGAAAATTAGTGCTTTAGTAGGTTTTTTAAATTTATTGATTTTACAGCCATCTTAATACTTGCTTAGGCAGTTGGGCTAGGTAAGGCGTGGTTATAGTGCATCACACATTTCCTAGGTGGTATGATTACCAAGGTGGGACAAGGCAAGCACCTTGCTTAAGGTACTAGTTTGTGAGTGCCTGCCTTGAATTTATTGAAGACATGCATGTAACACTGAAAGCAAGAAAGTTAAATCATTTTTATGGTGATAATATCATAAATGATAATGCTTAAATAACTTTAAAAGTTCGAGAAATAAGAATGATTAAATGTACAAGAGGTTTGATTTATCGAATTATTAAAATTTTATTTGTCATAAAAATTGATATTCTTAATCTTGAGTTGGCATGAAATATTCATTTTCAATATTTCATCATGCTAGAGTTTTATAACTTCCATTGCTACCCGTGAAATTTAGTTTATCTGGTTACTTGTGCATGTTGTTAATTTTTAAAACTTTGTAAACTCCTTGTAAAAAATATTTCTTTTGATATTCAAAAGAACATTGATGGCATAACGATATGAACTTCTGCAGAAATATGGGCAAAACAAAATATTTTTATTTTACCAACACCAAACAACACAACACAAATACATAAAATATAAGACACCTACAATTTGAGAGGTAGGTGATTTCTACCAAATCCTAACCCTAAGATTCATGAAAACAATCACGCATGACCTAAACCTAAACATATTTGTCCTATTTATACTCTACAGTAATTATGAACAAATTGCTAAATTGCGCTTTTTAGTTTTACGACTAACATAATCTTCAAACTATTTTCGCGGGCTCTACTTCAACTCAGTGGAGCATGAGGAGAATGGTGTTGTTGGCACTCATCTAATATTACTTCTATTCTAAAAAGACACATTTTTCTCAAGATGGAAGAGGGGAAACTGCTGCTAGATTAAGTCGTATAGCTCCCTCATGGCATCTTAATCTGGCAATCATTTCCATTTAATCAATACTTCTTTCCCGCCTGTCGATTCCTGACACACTCTTTTTAAATCAAGTGGCTCCAAGAGAACTTCCATTGTATTTTTTTCTTCAACGAACAAAGATAATTCCATAGTTTCCCCCAATCCTCAACATTCCTCTCAAACGACCGGATAACATCTTATATTTCTCTCTATAATCCATGAAAGACCCTTCCTAGACCAATGCAAAAAAACTTCTTGTCTAAACTCCCTTCCCGCGTGGTTTTGAAGCACCCCAATAAGCGATCATTGAATTTTTCCCATGTTTTGATTGGTTGACATTGTTTTTTCCATTGTTACCACGCTAGAACCTTCCATTCTAAATATAGGGGCATCACCATCAATTTTTTTCTCCGTCATTCCATTAACAACAAAGTGTCTCTTCACGTGATAAACCCAACTATTAACATCCTCTTCTTCAAAGATATGTATCTTCAACTTCCTTATGGTGAGTCTCTTCTTCAATTTCCTCGACCGAAGTTTGTTTCACCCATGAAGTGGGAGTTGGGTTCCTTTCGTCGACTCATATTGATTTCTCTTCTTCAACTGGTTCAGCCCATAATTAGTTTGCCCGTCCCCATAGACTCATGAATTTCCTTTCACCTGAAAAGCTATTGCAACAAAAGGAACTGATACAGTTGGATGAAGCCCTCCGTTGGGGTCTCACCCACCATAATGCCCTGTTCTTAGTCAAAATTCTTCGAATCAATCTTCTTCAGTCTCAAATCACACTCCGTCCTGTTTCTCCTGTTGCTGCATGATCCAAACCTCTAGATGTCATGCAATTCATTTTCGATGCTGCAGCTCAAATTCGCTCCCTACTTCACTCGATCCCATCTGTTTCATTCATTCCTATCGTTCGATGTCGTGTATTCCTTCTAAGTGCCGCTGCTTGAGTTTGCTCCCAATTATTTCGA
Organism: Phalaenopsis hybrid cultivar; assembly: GCA_002079205.1. Taxonomy (NCBI): domain Eukaryota; kingdom Viridiplantae; phylum Streptophyta; class Magnoliopsida; order Asparagales; family Orchidaceae; genus Phalaenopsis; species Phalaenopsis hybrid cultivar. Next base: position 72,635 of record JXCR01066626.1, read on the forward strand.
TCAATCCTGTGGCTCCAGATCTCTCTAAAGCAGCGATGCTACCTTGATGTCGCATGAATTCTTCTTATTGTTGTCTCTTGCGTCCGCTCTAAACACCGTCGCTCCATACACCGTCACTTGATCCTAAGGCAGTTTTGTGTGAAACTCCACGTTCTTTATCATTTCTTTTAGGGATGTGAATCTACTTTCCATGGATAAGAACCACTCATCCTTGGCTGAGAGATGCTCCTCGATTTCATATATGATTTGACTCACCCCTTTCTCTAATTTCTCCTCCAAAGCCTTTAGTTAGCCACCATTACTCCTAAGAAGATTTTTGATCATGAAGGCATAACTTTGTACCCTCGTCAGGTCGAATCACGAATATATTGGTTCATTCACGAAGACGTACAGTCGTGCTGTTGGCTTCAAGTTGAATCAGGATCAGATCACGAGGTTTGGCTGTGTGCTCGTACGTCGCAGTACCGTCGTTGGCTTCCTAGCTAGCTCCGATCACGACCGTATCGTGAGATTCAGTCATGAAGGTGCGTGCCTGTATTTCGTGATCGCGACATTGGCTTCCCAGCTAACTTCAATCGCGACTATATTGCGAGATTTAGTCATGAAGTCACGCTGCGATCCCATCTTGATGTTTTGATCTCCGTCCTGCTTTGATACTAATTTGATGCAAACTTTCACAAAAAATAGGTCAAAATAAAATATTTTTATTTCATTAACACCAATCAACATAACACACATACATAAAAGAGAAACATTTACAATTCAAGAAATAGACGATCTCTCCCAAGCCTTAACCCTAGAATTCAAGACAACAATCACACACGACCTAATCCTAATTATATTAGCCCTATTTATAAGTCAAAATAGCAACTAACAAATGACTAAATTGCTCTTTTTAGTCTTACACCTAAGTCTTCAAACTATTTTGGCGGGTTGGATGTTGACTCAGTGGAGTACGAGGCGGACGGTGCCATAGGCGCTGGTGTAACACTTAATCTGGGTTTATAATGGTTTATCCTTTCATGATGTTTCCTTGGGAATAAACTATGAAGCTTCTGGAAATGTTTGCATGCAATTGATTAGCATCACTGTTCTTTCTTATAGAAACTTTTAAGGCCTTTGCGTAAAGAAGTAATTAAATAATTGTATGAAGCTTTAAATGAACAAAACTTATTTTGGTGTTCTTTATTTTTAAACAAAATCACGCATTCATTGCATATAAGTGTGCATGTAACTCTATTGCATAATATACAAACTTTTCATGCTATATATCAATGAAAACATATCCAATTGATTCGCATGGGACAAATGATTTTGTTCCTTTATGCTGTCAATATATCTAATAACGAATGGACAACTGTTTTAATTTTACAGCACATGTTTATTATTCTGAAGGAGATTGTGTATCATCATCAGTGATATTTTTTCCCATGAATGATTAAAAAGGGGCAGATGTTCTTACCTGCTAAGTGATTAAATATGTTTATGTAGGATTATTTGTAGTTGAATAAACTACAGATTTACCTCAATTCAATTTAGATNATTTGTAGTTGAATAAACTACAGATTTACCTCGATTCAATTTAGATAATTTAAAGTGATTTTTTTGTTGAACCATCAACTTAAACATGACACTAAATATTGCAGGAATAATGCCAGAAATGCCACTACTTTGTGTCTATTAATGCTTTCGGAAGGCACTGCCACTTTTTTTATCTGTTTCGGTTTTTAATTTATTCAAACAAAAATATTGTTATGGTTCCTAATCCTTTTTTTTTCACTGCACATATTTCTAGTGGATTCAATCAAGTGGCTTCGGCATGATAGTATTGTTGTTGGCTGTACACAATCGAAGGAAGATGGTGATGAGGATGGATACCTAGTTCAAGTTATTTCAAGCGGGGAACATAAATTTAATGAGGTTGGCTTTTGTGACACTCATTGTATCTCTTCCATACATCATTATTAATGCATCTTTTTCTTAGTTTCAATGGTTTGTTACTTTTCTTGCAGCTTCAGATAGTTTATTTTTTAAAGAATATATTCATCTATTCCTATATTTCATTTTATAAATTAATTTACTAAAGCTTAACTCACAGAAGTTTTGTGCGTAAAAATAGCTAGTCTAACACTTGAGCTTGTTGTTTATATGCGTAATTAATCGGTGCTTCTCATTTTGATATGCAAAACCTTGGCGTTTAACTATTTAAATTTCACGTACAGTCCAAGAGCTATTTATTATTTGTAAACATTTAACACGTCATGTGACTATGTCAAATTAAATATCTGTTTGGGATAACTTTCTGCCAGTTTTATTTAGACTGCCACTACAGTTTTGTTTGAGAAATTGCTTTCTTGTTGTTTTTTAAAAATTTTTGTGCCGAGCTGGTAAAAGTGCAGTCACTGCTTGAAAACTGTGGTCTGATTTTTTAAAAATAACATAAAATTATAATAGCCACCGCAGTTTTTTAAGTTTGTTGAATTAGTCCTTTTATAAAAAAAATTCTTAGAAAATGTCCGTTAAAACCTTCCTTTTTTCATTGATAAATATGACATATTGGTTTGTTCATCTTTTTTACCATTATCCCAGTCATACGCTGCCAGCTATATGAATCCCGGTAATCCCATTACTTTTGCATGAGTCTTTTTGCACAAGTTCTAATTATCTTTCCTTTTGTCTACTTCTTTTCCTCACAAATCCTTTTACATTATTCATATCTACTCGCCCATCTTATTGTTACAGTTTTTAACGTTCATTGTAAATGTCTAAATTTCTAAAGTCAAATTTTTAATATCTTATTTCTCAAAACTTTCACTCTCATTGCTCTTCACTGTCGGTCAACTTTTTTGATTGATTTGGTTAGATTTTGAAAATATGAAAATATGAAAATAATTTTTGAGATTTAATTTAAGTATAAAAGGTATATAGTTTGAGTTTTAAAAGCAGTATGTTTTAATTTTCGAAAAAAAATGAGACCGAATGGATCTCATTATTCCAATAATTTGCATAATCGTGCCTGACACCCTGAATACTACACATTCCAAGAGAAAAGTGTAGACCTCAGCAATAGATCCAATCCTGCAAACTAAGAGATTTGTGACATCCGTTTGGTCTGCGAACCTTTTATATATGACCGACAAATTCCCCTATTTAATACAAAGATTAAATAGGGTTTATTTTACCTGGGTTCCAAGTTCCCTATAGAGGCAAGCCCCTATAGTTAATTACATCCCAAATGACGGGAGTCACTTGAGAAAACTCTCGATAATGATCAATGGTTCTAGTCTTCAAGATTTCAAGGTTTAGGTTTTCACGGTAGGACGTGGAGAAGCAAGCGGGAGTGGCTCAATGCGGAACACTTATTTCAGGAGTCCAAATGAGGGAACAGGTAGGGGATGTCATAGATCCTGAGGAGAATCCCAGTGACTTCCCAAACTATCCTACTATGTGGCTACAATTTTTAGAGATGATGTTATTTGAATATTCAATCCTGCCAATTTTATTATTTGGGACTTGCATTTGCATAATACCCGATTATGCAAATANGTCTTCAAGATTTCAAGGTTCAGGTTTTTAAGGTAGGACGTAGAAGGGCAAATGGGAGTGGCTCAAATAAGAACAGTTATTTCAGGAGTCCAAATAAAAGAAAAGGTAGGGGATGTCACAGATCCTGAGGTGAATTCTAGTGACTTCCCAAACTATCCTACTGTGTGGCTGCATTTTTAGAGATTATGTTATTTGAATGTTCAATTCTGTCAATTTTATTATCTGGGACTTACATTTGCATAATACCCGATTATGCAAATAGCCCACAGAGAAAGGAGGGTTTACGTCGTACCACACAACAA
>JXCR01066633.1:3535-42099 GCA_002079205.1 Phalaenopsis hybrid cultivar
CACACACACATATAGAGGGAGAGAGTGAGAGAGAAAGTGAGAGATCATATTTAAAATATAGTATTATTTATATTTTGAGTTTGTTTGAAGCTAACTCAACTATATTCAAAACTAGTTCTAAGTCAGCTGTAAGACCTTAGGAAGCCATAAAGTGTGGCATAAGATATGGATTAATTGATTTGATAAGGGAAACCTAACTTTACATCCATTATANTATTTTGGCTCTAATTTGGATAAAATTAGGTTGTAAATTTCTTTTTTAAACATGTTAATGACTCACACACACATATAGAGGGAGAGAGTGAGAGAGAAAGTGAGAGATCAAATTTAAAATATAGTATTATTTATATTTTGAGTTTGTTTGAAGCTAACTCAGCTGTATTCAAAACTAGTTCTAAGTCAGCTGTAAGACCTTATAAAGCCATAAAGTGTGGCATAAGATATGGATTAATTGATTTGATAAGGGAAACCTAACTTTACATCCTATAATGCACACTTGTTTTTTGTATTTGCAAATTGCTTATGAAAGTTTGTCATAAATAAAATCTATTCATTCTAACGTAAAATTGCATATTTGCTTGAGCCTAGTTTGAACTTGGCAAAACCCTTTGTTCAAAAGTTTGAATGCCATTCACATCATTTTTGAGTTGGTCAAGCAAAATCCTTTACTTCACACAATGTTGTCTTTGCGATACCTTCCCAAGTGATCTCCATTGCACACCACTGCTCCCACGGATTCCTCTTATCTCTCATACATCATCTATCTTGAAATGGCTTCCTAGTGAAATNCCATATTTGCTTGAGCCTAGTTTGAACTTGGCAAAACCCTTTGTTCAAAAGTTTAAATGCCATTCGCATCATTTTTGAGTTGGTCAAGAGAACTCCTTTACTTCGCACAATGTTGTCTTTGCGATACCTTCCCAAGTGATCTCCATTACACACCACTGCTCCCACGGATTCCTCTTATCTCTCATACATCATCTATCTTGAAATGGCTTCCTTGTGAAATTCATGCACATCTCTACTCCATTTGACTTCTTTTATCCTTCATATGCCATTGGTTGTACAATGCCTTTAGCTTGAGCTTTGTCGCATGCTATTGTTCTCCAAAACTCCTCTCCTTCACATTCCATTGTTTTTGTAATGCCTTTTTTGCAAGCCCCGTCTCACATTTTAGTGTTGTAATGAACTCTTCTCTTTCGCATATCTTGGATCTCATGATGTCTTCCATACAAACTCAGTCTATCTTGATGTTGATCCCATGAACTTTTCTTCTCCTTCACATCAGTCTCACAAACTACTCTGTTTCACCACATGTTGTCGGCCCCATGATGCCTTGCCCATGAGCATCATTGCATACAATTGATCTCATGAAGTTCGCTTTTTCTTACACTCCTTTGAGCGCATTGTTACCTTTGAATGAATAAATGAGGGTTCCAACAAGCTTTAAATTAATATTAATTCTCTTTTGACCGTCTTCAAGTGAGCATCCCACGAATAGAAGTGGTTCTCTCGATGGGAGTAGTTTTGTAAGCTACAAATTTTCATACATTTTTCTCTTAAAAAAAAAATCAAAAGTATTTCACCAATTGTGTGTATTAGTCAAAATTTTCAAAATCAATTGTTGAATTAAAAATTTATTTAAATGTCCAAGTGTTGCGATTTATGAATGAAAAAATACTACATATTTGGATGCTTATTCTATTTGTAAGCCCTAAAATTAAATTATCAATCATCTATATATATATATATATATATGTGTGTGTGTGTAGGGGTGCGTGTGTTTCATAAATTTAGATTTAAATTTCAATGTGAATAATAGAAACTTTTTTATCTACATAATTTAAATTTAATTTTTGAATAACACATTTTTATTAAACCTACCGCAACAGCTTATTAATTCAATGTGAATAAAGGATCAACCACATCATGAATGTTTTTTTTTTCTCTTTTTTTGTCCATATCGCGAGGCTAAACCCCAATAGGCATTTTAGTCGGTTTTCCATTATCACCCATTAATGATGAGATTCATTTTCTTCAAAAAATGATTATTAAACTGCTTAATTTATTGTTTGCAAGGTTACCGACAACCATGCGGTTGATTGCTATCATCTCATTTCTTTTTTTTTTCCCATTTCATGTTCCTGCCAAAAAAATATGTATTAGCATGTTAAAAATCCGACAGAGATTTTTTTTTGGTGAGGAGAAGTAACACTTTTTAGGGAGATATTATAAATACGTACCAAATCTTATAATAAAATTCAAAATAAGGGCATTTTATTATTTCAAATTAACTTTGTGCTTTGTACTATATTAAATTCTAATCTACATATATTTGTGGCAATTTTTGCAGATTTTCGTGTTGAGTTATGGCTCCCTATTATTCCTTTTGTGGTGAGTGCCTCAATACGCTAAATTATAATTCAATAATGGAGTTCATTAAAGTTGAGCATATTTAATTAGATATAGCACAAATGAAATTTTGATTTCAATTTGAATTGTTCAATTATAATGTTTTTGTTGTACACGTAACAAACAAAAGAAACAAAAATAAAGTAATCATTCTTTGAAAGAAGTTTCCGTGTCTTAAAACATCTCATGTTTGCTCAACTATAATGATTTTTCTTATTTTCTTGATTTTATAATAACATAGAATTAGATCTTAAATGAGTTATGATTGCTCCATGACTACTCCACACATCCTTTCCGGTTCTCATATATATAGATTGACACAAAATTTCTCTTTAATTTTATGATATTCAATTCGTGTTGTTTATTAAAATTTTCTTTTTCTAAAAGGATGATATGAGTTTTTTTTACAAATCTTCATAATTTTACGTAAATCTGTCTTAAAATAAAAATAAAAGCATTCATGATGTTATGTAATATTGGGCTAATTTTATTCTCTAATGCCAATTTGATTTTTACTTCGGCTACGTTCTATTACACTATCTTCGTTTTGCTTATAAATTTCCACCATAATAATCAAAATCTTCAACATCTATTTTTTCGAATATATTAAAATTATTTTAGAAATTCTTATTGTCTAATTATTTACTGTGTCTCAGAAAATTTGTAGGGGTAGAGTAGCATTTATAGTTGTTGTATGAGAAATTAACGTACACAGATAAGAAAATATAGCAAATGGAGATACAAGGTTTTTTAATTGAAATAAATTCTGAATGGAAAAATATTGTGTGGTCTAGCCCTGGCCAAGAATTACACTATATGTTTGTAGGTGCAGGATTATATCCTTCTCTCTCAATAGACTCAACGGGGTTACAATCTGATACTAAAAACCACACTTGTCTTTATGTCATGACAAGTGTTAAGAAATTTAACAACAATTGTAGTTTGACTACAATGATTGCAAGTAGCTCTCTCGAACGGTCAGTGGTCGACAATAGCTAGTGATGATGGCATGTTTTGGTTGACAGGGCCAATGGCTATGGAAGTTGGTGGTCAATGGTAGCTGGTAGCTACATAAGTCGATGATTACTTGTTGGGCTTTCTCTCTAATAAGCTCTGAAATTTCATTTATCCTTCTTATCTTTTTCTCCCCTCTAAGTCAAGAGAGGGAGNTTTTGGCTACAATGATTGCAAGTAGTTCTCTCGAACGGTCGGTGGTCGACAATAGCTAGTGATGATGGCATGTTGTGGTTGACAGAGGCCAATGGCTATGGAAGCTGGTGGTCAATGGCAGCTGGTAGCTACATAAGTCGATGATTACTTGTTGGGTCTTCTCTCTAATAAGCTCTGAAATTTCATTTATCCTTCTTATCTTTTTCTCCCCTCTAAGTCAAGAGAGGGAGTCTATTTATTGTTTTTTTTAGTGAGGGACATTTTGATATTTTGCCGCATAACATCCCTAACTACGTGGTCAAATGGTTCATGTTGATCTACCGTGTTCATAAGTGATTTTTTTAAGAATTTGGCTGCCTTAATGGCATCATAATTGAACAATCTTAGGTTTTTGGATTGGTCTAGTCGAGACGCTTGATTTGACTATAAATATTTCAAATTTGGTGTTCATTTGACAATTCAGTTGACGGTACAGAGCCTCCAAATATGCTTTTAACGGCTTGATCTAGGCTTAAGACCCTTATTATATCAATTTTTGATTTGTTGGGTTCGTCTTGTCCAAACGCTCAATTTGATTATATGTTTGATGAAATTGAAGCTTGGATGATCATGAATTTTAATTTGAAAGATTTCTTATAAAAAATGAATCGCGATTCATGCTTGATTATAAAAAAATATTGATGATACATCAATTGCCGCCCATTTCTAAAATTCGTTGTGTATGTCTTTCAAAAAATATAAGTCATTTGAAAATTCTCCATCATAATTCTACATATTCTAAAACTTTGCTATTTGGTTTGAACAAAAATCTTCGACAATTTCAAGTTTGCTAAATTCTTTTATAGAAGCTTCTTGGAATTTTGAAGTTGCCAAATTTGAATCCAAAATGTAAAAAAATGGTGAAATATATTTCTAAATAAAACGATCCTATTTTTCACTATCTCCGTTTGCAGCGACGACCCAATAACAGTGGAAATTGTGGCTCAGTATTTGTTTGATCACGGTTGTGCTATGGTGGTTGTAGCTCGTGATGTTGGTCCGACGGTGGAAATGGTCTGGAAGCATAGATGCCGTATATACGCATGGAGCAATTGAGCACAATAATATGCCCAAGGATGTAGTGGTCTCCACTGATGAGTTTGAGCGCAAGCAAGGGCGCAGTGACGTGCGGGCTTATCGCATGGGATGTGCTTGTGCTTGCGCTGGTGTGCGCACGCGAGTGCTTTGTGTGCACATGTTGGTACAACCGTTCACACATGGTGTTATGTTTCTGTGTTGCTCTTGCACAAAGGGGTGCACACAAGCAACATGGACCGCCCTATTCTAAAGAAGCATCTAAACCATGGTGTTCTAATTACATATATCTACTTGTGTGCAAAAAGTGTGGTTGAGGATAAGGTATGATTTTGATGGGTTTACTGACACTAGCCTCATTCTAAATGTCCAAAATTGCTAAAATGTGTCACTATAAGATGACAATTTTAAGTAAAATACATTTCAAAAAGGTCAACCTCCCTTAAGGTCAAAATCATATATGTTTTAGTTTTACAATAGATTTAAATTATGATGGGTAATAATAATAGAAAGATAAATATTTTTAATTTTTAAAGTATGATCTCATATACATGTCTAGATGACCCAAGTGACATATTTTAGATCTCTTGGATTCTTAGCGCAATCATACACACGCTGATCGCAATAAATATGCTTATTAAAGTATTGCAACTAACACCGAGTCACACATCTAAAAATGTGATTTGCCATCAGTAACATGCTAGGCGAGAATGATGTAAAATGCAAGGCGGTTTAGCGTGATATGATTGCTTGAACTAGGTGTGAGAAGTCAATAGTGATATGTTAAGTGGTTTTAGATTATATGGAAGCTCGAGCTAAGTATAATCAACTATAACATTGATGGAATGACATTCTATATGTGAGTACAATGTAGAGGGGGTCATTGCATCCAACTTGAGCATGTGGGAACATGCTCATATATGCACACATGATGCGTAAAATGCAAGTGATGCTCTGCAAAATGACTCACAATGTGATGCTAACATGAAGCTAAATAACAAACATACCACAAAATTATAATTTTCAAACTTGCTTAATGCTAGTCACAAGCACGATGCAAATTACATTTTCCATACATGCTTAAATTTAAATCACGAGCATAATACAAAATAAAATTTTCATATATGCTTGATTTTAAATCATAAGCACAATATAAAATATATTTTATACATGTTTGATGTTAAATCATAAATATAATGCAAAACATTTTCCATTGATGCTTAATGTTTGAGTCATGACATGATACAAAATCATTTTTCTTATGCAATATGAAATATTTCAAATATAATTGGTACACATGAACATGCATATACGCTCACTTCAAGATGAAGCTAGATCTACTTAATGGCCAATCAACCTACTTAAGTGACCTCGCTTGTGTTTGGGTTTTATTGAATGTGAGGTGTACCGACACAATATTATGCATGATAATAATGTGTTCACTGATCCACTTTAAAATTACTGTTTTTAGTGCATATTTTATGATCGTTTCATGTATATTTTTAGTGATATTTCACTTTAAAAGAAGATATTTTGCATGTTTTTGGTTTCAGGTACATAGAATAGATATTTAGAGAAAATGAGGGAAAAATGAACAAAAGTGGTGCAAAATGGTATGGCACCATAGCGCTGTCCCCGGCGCTATAGCGCCATAGACGCTGGTAATGGGCGTTATAACACCCATACTGACGCTATAGCGCCAATAACTACCATTCTAGAAGATCCATTGAATTAGTTGAATTTTTAAGGGGTGTTTGAAACAACCCTAAGTTATTTTCAGATATCTATTAATATGGACGAAAATTTAACGAAATAGAGTACTTTTTGGCAGCATTTGAAGTTCCACTTTAGTGTTTAAGTGTATGTTTTACTGTGTTTTGTGTTGTAATAGTAAGAGTTTGGAGATTTCTTCAAATAGACTCCAGAATTTGTGTTATGGAGAAGACAAGGTACTTTGTATTTGTGTTTAAGTTTTTGTTTCCAAGACTTGGATTTCAATACAAATTTGGTTTGAACTATAAACATTGAAGTCTCCTTCCACCTGCAACTGAGATATTGTAGTAGTTGTGAATTATAAACATTGAAGTCTCCTTCCACCTGCAACTGAGAAATTCTAATCTAGGAATCATTATAAATGAGTATAGTTTGAACTTCACAATCTATGATGAGCCCTAACCCGATAGTGAGGGATTCATACTTATTGATGCTCTTTGTTGTAGAAAATTTTAGACAAAACCCATACTCTAAAATGCTTTGCTTAGAAGAAATAAACAGAACCTAGTTCCAGCTTCGAAACTCCCCGAGGATCCATTGACATAAAGTTTATTGGAATGATTTTGAGGGTGAAATAAGTTGCTTGATAGGGATATAAATTATGCATTCAATCACATAATTGGCAAGTACTTGTAACTTAATATCAGATCTTGGCAAAAAACTGATGTCAAACCCCCTAACTCCGCTAACTACTTCTCTAACATCATAGATGCCTTTGTTTTTTACAAATCAGCTCTTAAAGGGAGATTTGTGCAGAAATTTTAAACTTGAAAATTCAAACGTACTTTTCATGTCGTTAATATTAGTGCTAGTGCTATTTTTTTGTCAATGAATGGTAATTTTCAGTTTCAGAGAAGATTTTTTAACATATCATGTTGTTCATTGAACCATTTGTTCCTCCCTAATCAGGACTAGATTTATTGCATATTGGAGACTCCTATAAATAAATATATGTTCTGCCTTGCACGGGTTTTGATAATAGAGGCGGTGAAACTAAGTATGTTTTAAGATGATAAAGAGCAGATTTCCATTCATCCATCCATTGAAAATTAGTATTTCGCCTTGATATCTTGAAATGGGCAACTATCTATCTCTCCATCATGCTAGAAACGGAGATAAAGCTTCTATCCTTTGTTTAACCATTGCGCTTCTTTGATATTTTTAGGTGGCGTCATATACTTGAGCGCCATAATCTTCTCAGAATTCACTTTGATTCTATGATGGGTCTCCAAGAACCTAATAAATTTGCTTGATGTGTCTCTAAAAACACATTTGGTTGGGTTGAGACATATATCATACCCCCAAAAAAGATAAAAATATTTTTCCATGTTAATAATATGTTGAGAGGTTTCTCTTGACCAACATATTATTGATTTATAACTTCATGGTAAGTCCCATAATGTTTTTGAAGACTTTTTTCATAAGACACAAACAACTTTCATTGATTTTTTTAAGCCTAAAGGGCATCACTCTGTAACAGTACAAATCTTTATCTATATGGAAGGAAATGGCTACCTCATCAATGAATTTATTTTTATGAAATTGTAACTAGAATAAGCATCCAAAAATTTTAGCATTTGATGTTCAAAGATATCATCAACCCATTAATCTATTTGGTGAAGTGAAAAACTGTCTTTTGGACAAGTTTTTTTAAGATCTGTACAATCAACGGACATACTGCATGCTTGAAATGCTATTTTTAGCCTAACTACCATTGTCGAATAAACCTTTAGATCTCATCATTATGCTAATAATATGCTTCGATGTTATGGCTAAGATTCGATGGAAGTAACAATGCTGCTCCTGATTCTCTAAAATAGGATTTAATGAATGTGGCCATTTAAGATTTTTGTATCTTCAATTTCTACCAAAATGTTAACATGTGATCTGTTAAGCGGAGTGTATTCCGTCTCTAAACGATATTCTCATTTCTGTGATAAAGAGGGCAAACTATGGTTTCCTTGTTGCTTATGTTTGTTTCGTTGAGATGCTTAAGCAAAATCTCTAGTGTCACTCTTAAGCCTTGTGAGCAGTTCAAATAATTTTTTTGTAGCAATGGCTTCATGAGCTGTAATTTGTGCTTCAACATGATGGATGAGGTCAACAAATGAGCGAGCTATTTCTCGCATTAAGGATGAGTAGAAGAGTCCAGGACGTAATCCCTCCATGAAGATGCATCTTAGCCATTCTAGATCTACTCTTGTAATTTATTGAGCTTCAATCAAGAATCTTAAGAAAAAAATTGTCAATTACTCTCCCTTGACAAATCCTAGAGAAGTGGGGTATTTGATAATCCTTTTATTTGTGATAAAATGCTCTATCAGTGTCAGGGCACTTAGAACTCGCGTCTAGGCGCCACCCTTTATGGTTTCTAGCTCTTGGGCATCAGTTCCTGGCGTTGGATCTTCGCGTTGTGGTGCAAGTACCTGGCACTAGGGTGCCAGGCAGACTAATATGGNTTGCGTGGTCAAATGGTTCATGCTGATCTACCGTGTCATAAGTGATTTTTTAAGAATTTGGCTGCCTTAATGGCATCATAATTGAACAATCTTAGGTTTTTGGATTGGTCTGGTCGAGACGCTTGATTTGACTATAAATATTTCAAATTTGGTGTTCATTTGACAATTCGGTTGACAGTACAGAGCCTCCAAATATGCTTTTAACGACTTGATCTAGGCTTAATAGGACCCTTATTAAATCAATTTTTGATTTGTTGGGTTCGTCTTGTCCAGACGCTCAATTTGATTATATGTTTTATGAAATTGGAGCTTGGATGATCATGAATTTTAATTTGAAAGATTTCTTATAAAAAATGAATCGTGATTCATGCCTGATTATAAAAAAATATTGATGATACATCAATTGCCGCCCATTTCTAAAAGTCGTTGTGTATGTCTTTCAAAAATATAAGTCATTTGAAAATTCTCCATCATAATTCTACGTATTCTAAAACTTTGCTATTTGGTTTGAACAAAAATCTTCGACAATTTCAAGTTTGCTAAATTCTTTTATAGAAGCTTCTTGGAATTTTGAAGATGCCAAATTTTAATCCAAAATGTAAAAAAATGGTGAAATATATACTTCTAAAAAAATGATCCTATTGTCACTATCACCGTTTGCAGCGACGACCCACTAACAGTGGAAATTGTGGCTCAGTATCTGTTTGATCACGGTTGTGCTATGGTGGTTGTAGCTCGTGATGTTGGTCCGACGGTGGAAATGGTCTGGAAGCGTAGATGCACGTATATACGCATGAGAGCAATTGAGCACAATAATATGCCCAAGGATGTAGTGGTCTACACTGGTGAGTATGAGCGCAAGCAAGGGCGCAGTGACGTGCGGGCTTATCGTGTGGGCTTTGCTTGTGCTTGTGCTTGTGCTGGTGTGCGCACGTGAGTGCTTTGTGTGCACATGTTGGTACAACCGTTCACACATGGTGTTATGTTTCTGTGTTGTGCTTGCATAAAGGGGCGCACACAAGCAACATGGACCGCCCTATTCTAAAGAAGCATCTAAACCATGGTGTTCTAATTACATATATCTACTTGTGTGCAAAAAGTGTGGTTGAGGATAAGGTATGATTTTGATGGGGTTACTGATACTAGCCTCATTCTAAATGTCCAAAATTGCTAAAATGTGTCATTATAAGATGACAATTTTAAGTAAAATACATTTCAAAAAGGTCAACCTCCCTGAAGGTCAAAATCATATATGTTTTAGTTTTACAATAGATTTAAATTATGATGGGTAATATTAATAGAAAGATAAATATTTTTAATTTTTAAAGTATGATCTCATATACGTGTCTAGATAACCCAAGTGACATATTTTAGATCTCTTGGATTATCAGCGCAATCATACACACGTTGATCACAATAAATATGCTTATTAAAGTATTGCAACTAACACCGAGTAACACATCTAAAAATGTGATTTTCCATCAGTAACATGCTAGGCGAGAACGATGTAAAATGCAAGGCGGTTTAGCGTGATATGATTGCTTGAACTAGGTGTGAGAAGTCAATAGTGATATGTCAAGTGGTTTTACATGATATGGAAGCTCGAGCTAAGTATAATTAACTATAACATTGATGGAATGACATTCTATATGTGAGTACAATGCAGAGGGGGTCATTTCATCCAACTTGAGCATGTGGGAACATGCTCATATATGCACACATGATGCGTAAAATGCAAGTGATGCTCTGCAAAATGACTCACAATGTGATGCTAACATGAAGCTAAATAACAAACATACCACAAAATTATAATTTTCAAACTTGCGTAATGCTAGTCACAAGCACAATGCAAATTTCATTTTCCATACATGCTTAAATTTAAATCACGAGCATAATACAAAATAAAATTTTCATGTCTGCTTGATTTTAAATCATAAGCACAATATAAAATATTTTATATACATGTTTGATGTTAAATCATAAATATAATGCAAAACATTTTCCATTGATGCTTAATGTTTGAGTCATGACATGATACAAAATCGTTTTTCTTATGCAATATGAAATATTTCAAATATAATTGGTGCACATGAACATGCATGTATGCTCACTTCAAGATGAAGCTAGATCTACTTAATGGCCAATCAACCTATGTAAGTGAGCTCGCATGTGTTTGGGTTTTATTGAATGTGAGGTGTACCGACACAATATTATGCATGATAATAATGTGTTCACTGATCCACTTTAAAATTATCAGTTTTTAGTGCATATTTTATGACCGTTTCATGCATATTTTTAGTGATATTTCACTTTAAAGGAAGATATTTTGCATGTTTTTGGTTTCAGGTACATAAAATAGATATTTAGAAAAAATGAGGGAAAAATGAACAAAAGTGGTGTAAAATGGTATGGCACCATAGCGCCGTCCCCGACGCTATAGCGCCATAGACGCTGGTAATGGGCGTTATAACACCCAGACTGACGCTATAGTGCCAATAACTACCTTTCTAGAAGATCCATTGAATTAGGTTGAATTTTTAAGGGGTGTTTGAAACAACCATAAGTTATTTTCAGAGATCTATTAATATGGTCTAAAATATAATGAAATAGAGAACGTTTTGGCAGCATTTGAAGTCCCACTTTAGTGTTTAAGTGTATGTTTTACTGTGTTTTGTGTTGTGATAGTAAGAGTTTGGAAATTTCTTCAAATAGACTCCAAAATTTGTGTTATGGAGAAGACAAGGTACTTTGTATTTGTGTTTAAGTTTTTGTTTCCAAGACTTGGATTTCAATACAAATTTGGTGATTTTATTTTAGTCTCCATGAATTCTGAGTAGTTCTATTTTTCTCTTTGCTCTTGGGAATTAATCTTGTGAGATGAGAATGATTTAAAGATTTTTATTTACTTTTAAAAGTTGTGATGACATTTTCACCGATTCTTCATTGACTTTACAAATTGGTCACTTGTGAGGTTCAAATTCATTGGGAAATATAAAGACCCGGGAGGGTTATTGATTTCACCCAACTGGTGAGTGTCACATTTCATTCTGGGCAGAGCCGTTGCAATCACTTAAGGGGGAGTGCAAATAGTAGAGAGAAATTTTGATAGATTCATAATTGATGTTTCTAGGATGACAAACTAGATTCTTTTTCAAATTAGGTCTAGATTTTGGATCATAAGGGTCTCTAGTATGTCCTATAAAGATGGCATAATAGGTAATCTGAAGGTGAGAGACCAGAATCTATTCATCACTACTACACAAGCTGGTGAAAAACTCTAATTTAGCTAATGTTCTTTGCTAGTACCGTGAGAGGGTATAAAATAAGAATGCTCCTATGTCACAATACATTATCATAATTTTACTCATTCAAATTTTACATAGATTAATATCTCATTGCAAGTAAAAAGATTTTTACATATTATTCAAACTCGTTAGAATTACTTTTATTAAGCAGTTAGTTATAGTTGTTTTTATCTACTTTAATTTAGTCTTAACTATTGTTATCATTTCATTTTAATTTAAATATGCAATTTAGATAAAATTTACATTTGAGTTTAGCAAGCCAATTTAAATAGTTCAACTATTCTCGTGGGATCGATACTGAAGTTTTTTAAAAAAATCTTATATTACTTGAAATGATATGTATACTTGTGTAATACATTTGGTGTGAAGTATTATTATTTAATTTTCATATCATTATATTTATTCACATTATCCGTTGAATATAGATTGAATCAAGTTTTTTGCAATATTTTGGCTATTAAAAATATAAGTAATTGCAAGCCGGGTCAAGTTTTTGGCGCCCCGAGGATAGGTAACAGAAATTTTTAAAATTTGGAAAGTAAACTTTTTGATTTTCAATTTTGTTTGAATTGTAGATTTTATTTCATTAAAATTAAATACCTGGAAATTAAAAAAATTAGAAAATTAGAAAAATTATTATAAAAAATCAGAAAAAAAATATTATAAATTCTATTTTATTTTGTTGTGATATTTTAATATCTGAATTTTATTATTTGTATGGTTAGTTCGAAATCTGAAGGATTAGTGTCATACGATAATGAATTAGAAGTATTATAAGAAAAATTTGAAAACACGGAAGACTTCATAATTTTCAAGATATGGCGAATACTTCACAAAATAATATTGAAATTAAAATTGGTGAAAATGAACATCATAATTTACAAAAATTTGTAAGAGATTATGCAAACTCTATGATAGATAAAATTCGCTTAAGTATTCAAACTCCTGTTATAGCGACCAACTCATTTGAACTTAAACCTACAATAATACAAATGATACAAAATAATCAGTTTGGGGGAACGCTAAATGAGGATCCAAATTTTTATCTTGCAAGTTTTTTAGAATTGTGTGTTGCATTTAAATATGATGGTGTATCAAATGATGTTGTGACACTTAAATTTTTTCTTTTTCATTAAGGAATAATGCTAAGATGTGGTTAAATTCATTAACACCTGTATCTATAAGAACTTTGGGAGATTTGACACAAAAATTTCTGGTTAAGTATTTCCCATCTTAAAAAATTGCTAAGTTTAGAAATAATATTACTTCTATTACTCAGTATGAAGAGAAGTCAATATATGAAGCTTGAGAAATATTTAAGAAACTCCTTAGGAAGTGTCCACATCATGTTTTATCACAATAGTTAATTATTTAAATTTTTTATAATGGGTTAGTTGGATCCCTTAGATTTATCATAGATTATGCTGCTGGAAGTTCATTAATTGTTTAAATCATTTGATAAAACCTATGCTTTAATTGAATAAATGACTAGAAAAAATTTTCAATGGCCTTCTGAAAGGTTAAATTCTAAGAAAGTAGTCAGTATTTATGATAATAATGCTATTTCGATATTTGCTTCATAAGTTGCTGCATTATCTAGGAAAATAGATCAAATTGGAATGACTTTTTTTCAAACATCTCAATTTTTTGAAGAAAATTCATTATCGCAACTGCTTGATTCTCAAACTTCATTAGAAACTATAAATGTTATTAATAGACCAAATAATCCATATTCTAATTATTATAACCTAGATTGGAAAAACCATCCAAACTTTAACTGAAATAACAATTTTATTGGTGGAAGTCAGCAATGGGGAAACAATCAATTAAACTTATTGAGAAACTAGAACAATCAGGGTAATTCTAACTTTAGACCTATTTATCCTCTTTGATTTAATAATAATCAAGTTAAGGAGTTGTTTTTATAAGAAATGGTGTTACGAATAGGTAATCAATTACAAAGTCTGAGTGTTGCTATAAGAAATATAGAGAATCAACTGAGACAAATTGTTAACGCACTTAACAATAGACCTCGGGGAGTACTTCCTAGTAATGTTGAGATCAATATTAAAGGTAAAAGTAAAGAGCAAGAACAAGTTAAAGTTGTTCAACTAAGAAGTGGGGAGGAATTGAGTGTTGGTGTTCAACAAGAAATCAAAGTTGAGGGAAAAGATAAAGGAACTGAAAAACCTGACGAAAGTATTCTTAAGGAAGTGGAATAACCTGTTTCTCTAACTAACAAGAATAAAGAAAGACCACCACCTCATTTTCCTTAAATACTTGGATAGTAGAAACTTGATCAACAATTTTTAGGATTTTTTGAGATATTTAAAAAGCTCACAATTAATATTCTTTCTGTAGAAGCTCTGAAACAAATGTTAAGTTATGCAAAGTTTATAAAGTAATTTTACATAAAAAAGAAAGTTTGAAAATTATAAGACTGTTGCACTTAGTGAAGAGTGTAGTGCAATAATTCAGAAAATAATTTCCTTAAAAACTCAAAGATCCTGGTAGTTTTACCATACCTTGTGCAATTGGAGAAATTTTATGGAAAAGCTTTATGTGATTTGGGAGCAACCATTAATTTCATGTCATTATCTATATTTGAAAGACTACGTATAGTAGATATTTCTCCCACTACTGTAACCTTACAGTTAGCTTATCGATCTATCACTTATCCTAAAGGGGTTATAGAAAATGTGTTGGTTAAAGTGAATAAATTTATCTTCCCTGTTAATTTCATTTTGTTAGATATGCAAGAAGATAAAAACATTCCTATTATTTTAGGGAAACATTTCTTAGCTACTGGACGTGCAATGATAGATGTTCAAAAATTTAAATTAACCATGAGAGTTAATAATCATGAAGTAACTTTTAATGTGCTTAAATCTAGAAATACCCTAATAAAGAAAAAGATGGTAAATGTTACAAAATGAATGTAATAGACTATATGATTGTTAATCATTTTCAAGAAAGATGTGAAGTCACATCGGATAAGAAAGATAAAGTAAGTTTAGTACAAAATGAATTAGAATTTGAAAAAGATTTTGAAAGTGAATCTAAAGAGAAAAACACCGAGTTAAATTATGTTCATGAAGAATTTGAAATTTTGCATATTACTGAAAATTGTAAACTTGTGATATCTTCTATTGAAAAACTTTCTGAACTTGAGATGCGAGTTCTACTTACTCATTTAAAGTATGCATTTTTTGGGAACTCATCTACATTACATGTTATTATATCCTTAAATTTGACTGATGAGCAAGAAGAAAAGTTATTAGAGACATTGAAAATCATAAGAAAGTCTTTGAATATACATTAGCTGATATTAAAGGAATCAGTCCTTCAATCTGTATGCACAAAGTTTTAATGGAAGATAATTTGAAGTCTAGAATTGATTCTATAATGAAAGAGATTATTAAGAAAGAAATTTTAAAGTGGTTGGATGTTGTAACCTGTAATTATTTATCCAATTTCAGAGAGTTTATGGGTTAGTCCTATTCATTATATTCCTGAAAAAGGAAGAGTGAATGTTGTTGTAAATGAAAAGAATGAATTAATTTCTACAAGACAAGTCAATGGATGACAAATCTGTATTAATTATAGAAAATTAAATGTCGCAACAAAAAAAGATCATTTTCCTCTACATTTTTTTAGATCAAATGTTGGATATACTAGCTGGGCACCATTATTTTTCCTTTTTGGATGGATATTCTGGATACCACTAAATACCTATTGCTCATGAGGATAAAGAGAAAACAATATTTACTTGTCCTTATGGAACATTTTCTTTCAGGAGAATGTCATTTATATTATATAATTCGCTTACAACATTTCAAAGATTTATGATGTCAATTTTTTGTGATTTAATTGAGAAAGGAATTGAGGTTTTTATGGATGATTTTTCAGTTTTTGGAAATTTAAATTCATATTTAGATCATTTAACGAGGGTTCTAAAACGTTGTGAAGAAACAAACTTTGTTTTTAATTAGGAAAAATATCAATTTATAATTGTTGGAGAAATTGTTTTGGAACATATGATTTCTGAGATATACATGGAAGTAGATTTATCAAAAATTCAAGTAATTGTTGAGCTACCACCCCTACTAATGTTAGAGGAATAAGAAGTTTTCTGGACATGTAGGTTTTTATAGACGTTATATTAAATATTTCTTTAAAATTTCCAAGCATTTATTTCAACTGTTAGAAAAAGATACTAATTTTGATTTTAATGAGGAATGTCTTAATGCTTTTAATTTATTGAAAGAAAAATTAATCACTGCATCTATTATTATTTCATCTGATTGGACAAAATCATTTAAATTAATGTATGATGCTAGTGATTATTCTATTGGGATTGTGTTGGGGCAAAAATATGATTAAATTTTTAAAATAATATAGTATGCTAGTAAAACCCTTAATGAAGCTTAAATTAATTACATTACAATTGAAAAAGAATTATTAGCTATAGTTTATGTTTTTGATAAATTCAGACATTATCTTATTGAAACAAAATGTATTGTGCATACTAATCATTTTACTATAAAATATTTAATGATGAAGAAGGATGCAAAACCACAATTAATTAGATGGGTCATTCTAATGCAAGAGTTTGATTTTTAAGTTATGAATAAGAAGGGTACTGATAATCAAATTGTTGATCATCTAACAAGGCTTGGAAAGGAAATGATAATTTTAATGAAAAAATTATTGAAAGTTTTTCTGATGAACAATTATATGGAATTAATGAATGACAAGTTCTGTGGTATGCTGATATAGTAAACCATTTAGTAACATTTTACCCTACAGACTTGATAACTATCAAACTAAAAAGTTCATTCATGATTTTAAATATTATTTTTGGGATGATCCTTATTTATATAAACAATATAAGGACTTAACTATTTGAAGTTGTGTACCAATTGAAAAAACCCAAGAAATTTTATAAAAGTTTCATAAATCTGATTTCGGAGGACATTTTGGGGTTGATAAAATTGCATTTAAAATTTTGCAATTTGGATTTTATTGGCCTACACTATTTAGGGATGTTAATTATTATATAAAAACATGTGATAGATGTCAAATAGTAGACAATATTTCTAGAAGAAATGATATGCCTATAAATTTTACTGTTGAAGTTGAAGTTTTTGATATTTGGGGTTTGAATTTTACGAGACTATATATCTTTTGGAAAAAATTATATTTTAACAGCTGTGGATTATGTTTCAAAATGGATTGAAGTGGTTGTTTTACCTCAATGTGATGCCAAAAGTGTTACCAAATTTTTAATGAAAAATATTTTTACAAGATTTGTAATACCGAGAGTAATCATTACAAACGGGGAAGTCATTTTAAGAATAAAATAATTGAAATAGTAACTCAAAAATATAGAATCAAACATCGAATTGCTACAACTTATCATCCTCAGATTAGTGGTTTGATAGAAGTATCCAATCGAAAAATTAAAAGAATATTGGAATAATCTGTAAATCTTAATAGAAGTGATTGGTTTGTTAGACTTGATTCTGCATTATAGGCTTATAGGACTGCTTACAAAACTCTTAAAGGAATGTCACCATATAGACTCGTATTTGGGAAACTTGTCGTTTTCTTGTTGAATTAGAACATAAAACTTATTTGACAATAAAAGAGTTTAATTATAATCTGAAAGATTCTGGAGAAAAATGATTATTATAATTAAATACAACAACAATAACAACAACAACAATGCCTTAATCCCACTACGTGGGGTCGGCTACATGAATCCTTTTTCTCCATTGTGTCCTCTTTAGTGTCTTCGAAATAGAATCTTATGTCAAAATCAGGAGTGAATCTTATGAGAATGCAAGAATGTATGAAGATAAAATGAAAAGGAGGCATGATCAAAGAATTTTGAGAAAGCATTTCGAGCCTGGACAAAAAGTTCTATTATACAATTCAAGATTGAAATTATTTCTGGGAAAACTTAAGTCCAGGTGGTCAGGACTATTTATTGTGATAAGAGTTTATCCAAATAAAACTGTTGGTATTGAAGACCCTAAGACTGGAAGGATAATTAAGGTAAATGGATACATGTTAAAAGCTTATATAAGTGAATATAATCCTATATTTGAGGAGATCTTAAAGTTGGGCCAACCAGATTAAAACATTGGATATATCGGGCTGACGACGTTAAACCAAACGCTTTGTGGAGACAATCCATAGTTTTCGGTATGGTTGAATTGATTGTTGATTTTAGTTGTGATGATTTTTTTGATGTAAGTTGGAGTTTTGCATGATTATGTTAGCGCAAAACATTATTATATTAATGGAATTGAAGATTGGAAGAAAGAAATTTGGAATTTGAGAAAGTTGGTCTAGTGTTATAGCGCCACAGTTCGAGAAACTCCTTGGAACCGATAAAATTCGATTTTCTTTCCTTTTTTTCTCTATAAATCGGCCTAGGACGGGAAGGGAAGTGTTCCTTTGACTTTCCTTAGCATTTTGGTGAGATTTGAGAGTGGAGAAATGAATTCCTACTTCAAGGATCATGGAGAAAAATGACAATGGGAGATTTGAAGATAAGAAGATGGGCATAAGGATGCTCAGACGTATTTCAACCGATTTCTTGCATTGAGTTTGGAGCGACTTATAGACAAATTTGGGAAGATTGAATGTGTGATCTCTCAATTACTCACCAAACTTGAAAACGTGTTCCACCAATATGAGCATTTGGATTGGCAGCTGAAACTCCAATTCAATGATTTGACATGCTTTCAAGATTGTCAAGAGACAATGTATAGCACAAATAAGTGGGTAGATGAGAAATTCGCTTCGTACTTACTTCGCGCTCATTTCTATCAAAATTGTTTGGTGGGTGAACAAGAGAATGACACCTCCGATCACAACTAGCTCTAAAGTGATTCCGTAGAAAGATAATTGTGTTAGTAATGTGTTCGTATGGGTAGTGTGTCGATGTTGTCTTTATTAAAGCTTTTTGAACTTCTAGATGTGTTTGTATTGTATTGGCTTATATCTATGAATTTGTTGTCTTTTGTATTAAAAATATTATTAATATAAGAAAATCAGTTTTGTGTTGTTAAGCAAAGACCTTATGTGATGAATTGAGTATTTGAATGTTAGACTTTGGATTGATGCGAACCAAAAAATGGTCATTAAAACTGAAAAATAAGACTTAGATTTTCTATTCTCTGTCATGACATAAAAAATTGTAAAATTCTGGGTGCTTATGAATGATGCTATAGCGCCGAGCCAACCCGAGAGCATGTTTAAGGGGCTGAACCGTCGATTGACCCCATATTTGAACTTGGTTCGTCTTCTTCCTCTATTTTTTGCATTTTTGCTTCTCTTAGGCTTGGATTTGTGCTTGATTTACTTGGAGGAAGTACTTCAAACTCTAGATTTCATCACTTTGAGTAAGATCTTCATTTTTGCTTTGAAACTTTTTGATTTTACCATGGATTTCTTCCACATTGTGGGTATGGCTAAAAATTTCAAAACTTGGTGGAAATTATGAGAAATTCATGGCTGAATTACCAACTTAGAATGTGTTTGTTGGAGCCTAAAAATAATATATTTGATATTTATTGAAATTTTATTTGGAATTTCTATATTTTGTTATGGCTCCAAAGATGAAAAGAGGAAAAGAAAGGGAGTTTTTTATGTTGATAAATTCGTGAGCATGAAAGCTCAGGACAGGTTCAGCGATCTGCAACCTAAGAAATTGATTGCAGAACAAAGTTCCGTTTAACCTGGTGGTGCAATATAATACATGATTGCAATGCGACAGTGGGAAAGTTTTTGCTATTTCACTGTCGTCGCTGCAATTTCTGTGGTTAGAGAGTTCTATGCAAATTTACTTGACAAATCTAATGATTTCTTCTATGAAACAGGGTAGTATGTGGATATAAGTTCTGCTCGGATCAATCACATTTACAAACTGCATAGTTTTCCTACTTGTTTCTATTTGGAGTTTCAACCTACTGAAGAGTTGGAAGAAATTATGCAATTTTTGACTGATGGTAATGGATTATGGAAGATTAGCAATGGACGCTAGGTGAACTTTTCTTTCTCGAAAGTAAATGTTCATTCTCGTACCCGACATTATTTTATTTTTAGTAGTTTGCTTCCTACTAATCACTTCAGCGAGGTAACTTGAGAAAGAGCCGCATTGAACTACTGTAATCAGATGAACAAATCAATTGACATTGGCTCTTTAATTTACAAGAATATGCTTATTTCTTCGAGGAGAGGAACTACTGGAGATATGGGTTATCCTGCTCTTATTACTATCTTGTGTGTTGAATTTGGAGTTAAGTATGAGACTTGGGAAGAAGTTTTACCATCTCATAAACCTATTAGAAAAACTAATTTGAAGATGTATGAAAAATATACTGGAGTAAGATCTAGAAGTAGAGGCTCCGATATTCCTTCAACCTCAGTAACATCTAGAACTAAGTTTGGGGGAAAGGAGAAAACCTTTTTAAGAAATAACTAAACTTTATTTGTCCTCAAAGAACTATATATTCTTAAGATTTATTTTAACATAACGTGTGGTATGTTGTGTTAGCTTTAGATAACTATATTTTTGATTTTATAAATGTTATAGAAAACTTAAGCAAAAGTTTTTTATAATAAATGTTAGATCTAAAGTTAAAATATTTAGTATGAGAGGATAAAATTATGATTTTACGATTTAAAGTAAGGAAAATTGTATTTTTGGAATTGTTAAGAATTTTAGAGTTTTACTTTAAAAAGAAGAAATTGAGATTTTATGAAAAATCTTTTTCAAAGCTAATACAATTTTGTTAAAATAAGAAAATGTGGAAAGCTATTAACTTTAAAAAGAGAATGAAGGAGTTCAAAATCATTAAAGACTATGCAGATATAATAATCCTCACATAACATGAAAAGAAAAAAAAAGATTAAAAAAGATCCTAAAGAAAAATAAAAGAAAAATTAGAAAAAAAAGAGAAGAGCAAGAATGAAAAAGTGTAAGAAGAAACTTGAGGAGATGCCTAATAAAAAATTGGCTCCACATAAATCATCTTAAGGAAAAGAACTTAATTACATTTTTAAGTTAAGACTTTAAGTATTAGCATCCTTACTAATGAAGTCTTTATGAAGTTCTTTTTTATTGTGATTCTACTAAGCATTCAAAATATGACCAAATTACAATTATTCTTTAAATGAATAGAAAAATCAGAACTTTTAAACTGGACTACTGGATATTTTTATATTTTTATTTTAACCTAAGTTATTAAAATTTTTTCTAAAGTTTCACTATCACATTTATAAAACAAAAAACTATAGAAATCTCTACTTCCACAAGTTATAGTTTTTACATAGTATAAAGAAGTTACTTTAGGACAAGTAATATTTAAGTTTAGGGGAATGATCCATCTTAAAATTACCTGTTTTTAGTGCATATTTTATGATCGTTTTATGCATATTTTTAGTGATATTGTACTTTAAAGGAATGTATTTTGCATATTCTTGATTTCAGGTACATTGAATGAACATTTGGAGAAAATAATGGAAAAATGAGCAAAAGTAGTGCAAAATGGTATGACGTTATAGCGCCGTCCCCTGGTGCTATGGTACCATAAACACGGGTAAAGGGCGCTATAACGCCAATAGCTACCCTTTTAGAAGATCCATTGAATTTGACAGAATTTTGAAAGGGGTGTTTGAAGCAACCCTTAGTTATTTTTAGGGATGTATTAATATGGACAAAAATTGGATGAAATAGATGACTTTTGACAGCATTTGAAGTCTCACTTTAGTGTTTAAGTGTATGTTTTAGTGTGTTTTGTGTTGTAATAGTAAGAGTTTGGAAATTTCTTCAAGTAGAGTCCATAATTTGTGTTGGGGAGATGACATAAGGTACTTTGTATTTGTGTTTAAGTTTTTATTTTTAATACTTGGATTTCAATATAAATTTGGTGTTTTTGTTTTATTTTTCATAAATTCTGAGTAGTTCACTTTCTTTCTCCTTGCTCTTGGGAATTAATCATATGAGATGAGAATGATTTAAAATTTAATATTTACTTTTAAAAGTTGTGAAGAAATTTTCATCGATTCTTCGTTGATTTTACAAATTAGCCCCTTGTGAGGTTTAAATTCGTTGAGAAACATAACGACCCGGGAGGGCTACCCAACTAGTGAGTGTCACACTTCATTCTGGGCAGAGCCGTTGCGATCACCTAAGAGAGAGTGCAAATAGATTGGGGTTTTGATGGACGCAGAATTGATGTTTCTAGGGTGACAAACTAGATTCTTTTTCAAATGCGGTTTAGAGTTTGGATTGTAAGAGTCTCTAATAGGCCTTATAGAGAGGGCACAGTGGGTAATTTAGAGGTGAGAGACCGGAATCTATTCATCACTACCACACAAGCTGGTGAAAAACTCTAAATTAGTCAATATTCTTTTATGGCACCGGGAGGGGGTAAAAAATATGAATGCTCCTATTTGTTACAATACATCATCATACTTTTACTTATTCAAATCCTACATAGATTAATATCTTATTGCAAGGGGAAAAATCTTTACATATTATTCAAACTCGTTAGAATTACTTTTATTAAGCTGTTAGTTATAGTCGTTTTTACTTGCTTTAATTTATTCTTAACTATTGTAATCATTTTATTTTCATTTAAATCTGCAATTTAGATAGAATTTGCATTTGAGTTTAGCAAGCCAATTAAATAGTTCAACTATTCTCGTGAGATTGATACTAAGATTTTTAAGGAAAATCCTATATTACATGAAACAATATGTATACTTGCATTGTACCTCTGGTGTGAAGTATTATTATTTATTTTTCATATCATTACATTTATTCACATTAGTAGCTGAATATAAATTTGGTCTAAGTTTTTGACAATATTTTGGAGATTAAAAATACAAGTAATTGCGGGTCGGGTCACTCACCTCCATTTGTGTGACTAAAGCATGAGAAATTTTCATGAAGAAAACTCTCGTGACCTAGAGAATGGAAAATCAAAGTGGCTTTTCCATTCCTTAGGCTAAAAGGTTCTATTATTCCATCAAAATAATGGAGCCATCACAACAAATGCAAGGTTTCTAGAACCTTGAAAACAAGTCAAAGGAAAGGGCTTTGAAAAATCTCTGATTGAATTTTTGAGAATCAAGAAAATGCTTCTTATCCTATCCTATGGAGTTTTTCTTAACATTTACTTAGCATATAACTCTAAAATAGAGAAAAAAAAACTCTCATTGTCGTGATGTCTGTTGTAGCATACTCTTTGTTTGTCCAAACTCTTTTTGCAAGGATGTAGGCTCTCCTCCAAGAAAACACGAAGAGTTCTCAGTATCCTGCTCTCAATTTCAAGAAGAGAGGAAGTAGAAGGAGAGGGTGAGGACGTGGAAGATGAAGAAAAATGAAAGAGAAAAAGGTAAATGAGGAAGGAGAAGAAGAAAAATCAGGAAGAAGGTGGCTTTCCTCTAGGGTTATTCTCTCTCACTTTTTTCCAAGAGCTTTCATGACTTACCTCCACGATTTCTACAATTAATCCCTCTTTTTTAGCCCCCAAAAGTTTCAAATGTGCTGAAAACTAAAGTAGAAAGGAGCAAAAATTCTTTCCCTATGTTCAACCCACTCTATTCCACATTTTCATGCAAATGACCATGTAAAATTATGTTTAATCTACATGGCATGCATGCAATAAGCTCTCTTGGAAGCTAAGTGTCAAAGACAACTTTTGGTTGTATCACCCCCCACTTTTCCATATCCAATATTTTGCCTTATGTGATCTGATTTGTCCAAAAGGACCACAAAAACTAAAACCAAGCAATAAGCTGGTATCGGGACACCTAGAACTGGCGCGTAGGCGCCACTCTTTATGGTTCCTAGAACTTAGGCGCCAGTTCCTGGCGCTAAATCTTCGTGTTGGGTGCAAGTACCTGGCACTACGGTGCCAGGCCGACTAATATGGCATAGGTACGCGTGATGCTCGTGTGGGTGGGCATGACTTTGACTCGGGGATGCCCAACAAACCCTAATTTTTGAAAAACATACGCGGATTAAGGATCCCTAAAACCACGGAAACCTGAAAAAGCTTTCATATCATCCAAATGGACATTTTATACATGAAGCATAGAAAATTGATACCAACCTGGAAGAATATCTAAATTGATACCAAGTACATTTGAGAGATGTAAGCTCTATTAATAGTATTTGTGTCAGACTAGAATGAAACTGATAACCATTGCATTGCTTGGTGAAAAATTCAATGCATCTTGTTTCATAGTAATTCAATAAAACTCTTATCTAATTATCCTGAGGACGAGTGATCTTTCTCTTAATTGTTCACCATATATTCCATAGGGAATTTCTCACAATGCGTAATCAACATCAATTGGTGAGAGACATTTAAGATATGGCTCAATAAATGTCTTTTTGTACAGTTCACAATTTGTTGTAATAAAATTCGCAGCTTCTCACCTGTCGCAAAGCTACATTCACATCTTCAAGTAATATCCATTTCAAAAGGAAAGAGATGATAGAGTTAATCCATTTCAAAAGAATCNTTATCGAATCTTCTCATTGTTTGATTCAGAATTGAAATTTTAAACTCAAAGGCATGTGATTCCAATATCAATTGGGATAATTGCTTTCATGCCCAACAATAGAATATGGGGTGTTTTTCTAGTTGGAATAAGTTAAGTGGTGCGATAAGGCCAGAGAACACTAGGGAATTCTTCAGCCCATTCGCCCTCCAACCTTCCCAATGTAAGCTTTTAGCCCCTTGAGTATGATAAGATTAATTACCTCAAATTGAATATTTGTATGTGGATGAGCTAAAAATGTATGCAATAGCTGGATGTAGAGATTCTTACAAGATGTAAGAAATTTTCTAGTAAATTGTGTTACATTATTAGTACCGATCTTTACAGGAATACGAAAGTGACATAATTTGTTCTCCTAAATGAACTGTTTGGCATTTACATATGTGATTTTAGCAATCTGCTCTGCTTCCATTCACTTTGTGAAGTAATCACCGAAATTATAAACATTCGTTGCATATTGGACATAGGAAAGTGTCCATAGTATCTAACCCCTATTAAGTGAATTACCAAGTGATTTTGAGAGATGTAAGTTCTACTAATAGTATTTGTGTGAGACTAGAATGAAACTGATAACTATTGCATTTCTTGGTGAAATTCAACGCATCTTGTTTCATAGTAATCCAATAAAAAATCTTATCTAATTATCCTGAGGGCGAGCGATCTTTCTCTTAATTGCTCACCATCCATATATTACAAAGTGAATATCTCACAATGCATAATCAACATCAGCTGGTGAGAGACATTTAAGATATGGCTCAATAAATGTCTTTTTGTACGGTTCACAATTTATTGTATTAAAATTCGCAGCTTCTCACCTGCCGCAGAGCTACATTCACATATTCAAGTAATATCAATTTCAAAAGGAAAGAGATGATAGAGTTAATCTATTTCAAAAGAATCATTGACAATTTAACTAATTAGTTTAGAATGAGCTTCAACTTGAGAATTATGCTCCTGAAGTATGTGAATTATTTGACATGTTTGGGTACAAGCAATGTGTGATTTAACCAAGCCAAGATATTGTAGTAGTTGTGAATTGTAAACATTGAAGTCTCCTTCCAACTGCACCTGAGAAATAATAGGTTAGGGATCATTATAAATGACTATAGTTTGAACTTCACAATATATGATGAGAACCCGATAACGGGGACTTCATACTTAGTGACTCTATTTGTTGTAGAAAATTTCAGACGAAGCCCATACTCTAAAATGCTTTGCTTGGAAGAAATAAATAGAACCTAGTTCCAACTACAGAACTCCCCGAGGATCCGTTGACATAAAGTTTATTGGAAAGATTTTGAGGGTGGAATAAGTTTCTTGATAGGGATATAGATTATACATTCAATCACATAATTGGCAAGTACTTGTAACTTAATATCAGATTTTGACAATAAACAGATGTCAAACCCCCTAACTCCATTAACTACTTCTCTAACCTCCTAGATGCCTTTGATTTTTAAAAACTAGCCCTTAAAGGGAGATTTGTGTAGACGTTTAAACTTGAAAATACAAACTTACTTTTCAAATCAATAATATTGTGATAATGCTATCTATTTGTCAATGAATGGTGATTTTCTGTTTCAGAAAAGATTTTATTAACATATCATGTTGTCCATTGAACCATTTGTCCCTCCCTAATCAGGACTAGGCTTATTGCATATGGAGACTCCTATTGATAATTATATAATGTTCTGCCTTGCATGGGTTTTGATAACAGAGGTGGTGAAACTAAGTATGTTTTAAGCTGATAAAGAGCAGATTTCCATTCATCCATCCATTGAAAATTAGTACTTCGCCTTGATATCTTGAAAAGGGCAACTATCTATCTCCCCATCATGCCAGAAAGAGAGATATAGCTTCTATCCTTTGTTTAACCATTGCACTTCTTTGATATTTTTAGGTGGTGTCATATCCTTGAGTCTTATAATCTTCTCAGGATTCACTTCGATTCTATGTTGGGTCTCCATGAACCTAAGAAATTTGCTTGATGTGGCTATAAAAACACATTTGGTTGGGTTGAGACATATACCATATCCCCGAAAAAGATAGAAATATTTTTTCATATTAATAATATGTTGAGAGGTTTCTCTTGACCAACATATTATTGATTTATAACTTCATGGTAAATCCCATAAGGTCTTTGAAAACTTTTTTCATAAGACACCAACAACTTTCCTTGATTTTTTTAAGCCTAAAGGGCATCATTCTGTAATAGTACAAATCTTTATCTATATGGAAGGAAGTGGCTACCTCATCAATGAATTCATTTTTATCAAATTGTAACTAGAATAAGCATCCAAAAATTTTAGCATTTGATGTCATCAACCCATTTATCTATTTGGCGAAGTGAAAAGCTATTTTTTGGACAAGTTTTTTGAAGATCTGTTCCTCATGCTCAAAAGGCTATCCTTTAGCCTAACTACCATTGTCGAATAAACCTTTTGATCATCATTATGCTAATAATATGCTTTAGTGTTATGGCCAAGAATTGATGGAAGTGACAATACTGCTCTTGATTCTCTAATGTAGGATTTTATGAATGCGGCCATTTAAGATTTTCTTATCTTCAATTTCAACCAAAATGTTAACATGTGTTCTGTTAAGCGGAGTGTATTCCTTCTCTAAACGATATTCTCATTTCAATGATGAAGAGGGCAAACTGTGGTTTCCTTGTTGCTTGTGTTTGTTTCGCTAAGATGCTTAAGCAATATCTCTAGTGTTACTCTTAAGCCTTGTCAGCGGTTCAAATTTTCTTTTTTTTTTTGTAGTAATGGCTTCATGAGCTTTAATTTGTGCTTCAACATGATGGATGAGGTCAGCAAATGTGCATGTTGTTTCTCACATTAAGGATGAGTAGAAGAGTCCAAGACGTAATCCCTCCATGAAGATGCATCTTAGCCATTCTAGATCTACTCTTGTTATTTGTTGAGCTTCAATCGAGAATCTTAAGAAAAAAATTTTCAATTACTCTCCCCCACTTCGACAAATCCTGGAGAAGTGGGGTATTTGACAATCCTTTTATTTGTGATAAAATACTCTATAAAATATTTAGTAAGCTCATCAAAGACGTGAAAGCACCCCCGAGAGTGAATAAAATCACTTACATGCTTGATCTTTTAGAATAGCAAGAAAAATTTGACAAATGAGCATGTCAGAAGATTTTTGTATGTGTGTTAGTATTATAATGATAAACATGCTCATATGGGTCGGACGTCTCATTATAAGAATCAAGACATGGAAGTTTAGTTTCTATTTGAATGAGAAGTTGAAGGATGATCTCAACCAAAGGAGAAGGCTTCTTAATAACTATACTGGTTAGAGAAATAACTTTTATCCCTTAGCGAGAACTCTTCTTGCACTAGACGTCGTAATTCATCTTTGATTATATAAAATCGAGCTAAGTTCTCCACATATGTTACAGGTTTCTTCCTAGGCTTGGCTATCAAAAATGGAAGTTTAAAGCTAGCAGTTTCTAAGATGTTAGCTTCTTGAGGAGTAATTTTAATGTGTGGAGGAGTTGTTAATTGTGTGCCTCTAAACAAATTTTTTAGTAATTGCACCCCTCCAATTTGTATTACTGTCGGTTATCGATCCTCACATAAAAGTCAGAGTATCTCATTGTAAGATTTCCCCATCCTTCGTATATGAACTTCAAGTGGTGCGAAGGAAATTCTTTTATTAGTTGGTTAATGTGTATCATTACAAAACGAAGCAGAGGCTTCACACCTCGAACTTCAAGACTGTGCCTTAGGATTGAGTATTAGAGCGAGAAGCTCATGTATTATGTTTGTTAGCAATTGAAAAAGTGTAGAATTCTATAAACAAGATTCCGTTTCCCACAAACAGTGCTAAATTTTTGCGTGCTGATTAAATTATAATAGTTGAGTAGTGATTTTTCAACTTAGCCTTTTACAAAAATTCAATTCATACACAGATAGAAAAAATATAATAAATGGAGACACCAAAATTTCTACGTGGAAATGCCCTCGAAGGTAAAAATTATAGTCTATAATTCAACCCAAATAATCAATTATATCTTTGTAAGTATATGGATACACCCTTTTCTTACATTAGAGAAATTGAGATGACAATCTTACACTTAAAACTGCACTTGTTTTTATATAGTTTAAAAAATACAAATTTCAGGAATTTCAATAACAACTGCGGTTTTACTACAATTGTTGCAAGCAGTGGTTGCCGACAACCGGTAATCGGTGGCGGCAGGTGATGACGGGGTGCTGTGGTGATGGTGGTCAGTGTCTATGGAGATTGGTGATCAACCGTGGTTGCCACTTATGGAGGCTAATAATTAATCGTTTGGTTCTCTCTTCAGATCATAATTTAGAATTTCACTTCTCTTTCTTTCTTTTCCCCCTCCAAGTAAAGAGATGAGGCCTATTTATAGCTTTTTTGAAGGGCATTTTAGTCGTTTGATGCATAACTTACCTAACCACTTGATTAGACTGTTCATATTGATCCATCTTAATCATATATAGTTTTTTAAGGATTTTGGTGTCTTAATGACATTGTAATTGAGCTATCCTAAGCTTGTTGGTTTCCCCTGGTTGAGACTCGATTCAAATATAAATGTGATATTAGGAATTCATTTTATCAGTCAATTGAGAATGCAAAGCCTCCAATTGTGTATCAACGATTCGATTTGGACTAGGTTCATTGGGTTCATCTTAATGAGATGCTTAGTTTGATGATAAATTTGATGAAATTGGAGCTTAGATGATCATGAATATGAATTTGGAAGATTTCTTATAAACGATGAATTGAGATTCGTGTCTGATCATAAAATTTGCTGATGACACATCAATCCTAATAGTCATTATGATTTTTTTAAAATGCATTTTATAAGATCTCTCTAATATATAATGTAGAAAAAGTAAGTTTACCCAATGGACGAATCACTTGTGCCTGATGTTTTGTTTATATTTTCTATGCATTACCTACAAATATACAACAAAATAATTTTTGTAATTTCTAAAAATTGCTAAAGTTCATTATCATAATCAAACTAAGATGTATTTGAGTCGGCTATGTGGCGGTCGTGTGGTGCTGCACCGTAGTTTTTTCCTGTTTGACAAAATTATTTTTTGTTTGTGTTCTCAAAAAAATGCAGCTAAAAACTACGCTTTCCCATCATACATGGTCACCTGCAATGGCTGCTAGAAAACTGCGGTCTGACTTTTTCAAAAAAAAAAATTGTAATAATGACCAGAACTTCTTGAATAGTAGCTTCATCTTCAGCAAATTCACAGCTGTTTCTTTAAACAACTACAAATGCCCCAAATAGACCCTATGTAATATCATTTGACTTACCAATAATAATTTTAACTACATCCAACTCACCCGTTCTCATTCTTTTTTCTACAAATATATATATTTTTTATTTTATATATCAAAACTCTTTTAAAAAAGTTCACTGTGGCTGTGCCTTTGCCTTTGTTTGTTTCTCTCTTTGCGAAACATAAATTATGTGTTGATAATGACCTCATTTTTCTATGAATGTTTTGATTTTTTGCCATTATTAAAAACACATACTATAAGAGTGTGAGCGAGCCCTCTATGTGTAAGACATTAGTGATCATATATCATTAGAGAATTGCGATGCAGCCACAGAAAAAGTGTTGTATCACCTATTGTGAATATTGCATGCTTGACTGTAGTAAAGATATGCATTAGGAGGTGGGTGCTCATCAGAGAAAGCAAGGTTGCTACCTGAGCAAGAGATGTGTTTGCTGATGGATCTCAAGGATGGTGATGTTAAAGAAGCATAATTAGTGAAGAAAAGGATGGAGGTGAGCTAAATGTTGTATTTATGGCTTTTATTGTAATTAGGGATAGTTTAGTCTTTTGACTTTATTTACTCGTATGTCATAATCTTCCTCTATAAAAAGGGACATAAGGTTTATGAGAGACTTATGGGTGAATGGTGAGAAGTGTGAGTTGTAACCCCTTGTTTTTTTCTCTCGCATACCCTTTTGAATAAGGTGAATCAACTTAACGTCGAACTACATAAATCATTTGTATTTGATTGTTGTTGTGTGAATTTCTTTGCTTTCACATTATTTTCACATAACAATTAGTATCAGAGATCCGGGTTCATGATCGGAGCAAGGTTCAGCGTTGACAACAGCAAATCTGGTGCGTGTTGCAGGATTTTTTTGCAGCAGGTTATCCAACATGCTTTTGTCGATAGATTTGGCGGCAAGGCGGGGGCTTGGACACGAAATAGGCGTGCGACAGAAGGGACTACAGTAGCAGGGGACTGCAGTGGTTTCGACGGCGACGGGTGGTTGTTCCGGCAGTGGTTCCAGCTGCACCAAGGTTGCTACATGAGCAATAGCTGTGTTTGCTGATAGATATCAAGGATGTTGATGGTAAAGAAGCTGTCATTAGTGAAGACTAGGATGGAGGCCAGCTAAATTTGTATTTATGGCTTTTATTGTAATTAGAGATAAATTAGTCTTTTGGCTTTATTTACTTGTATGCCCTAATCTTCCTCTATAAAAAGGGACTTAAGGTATATCAGAAACTTTTGGGTGAATGGTGAGAAGTGTGAACACTCATATTCATCTTCAACTAATTTTAGATCAAGCCACATTACTTTTATTGATGGTTACTCTATGTATGTTCTGGTGTACACTATGAAGCGCAAAAACAAAGTGTTGGAGATTTTCATAACTTAGAAAAAGTAGATTAGGACTCGGATTAGTAAAAAGATTCGGTGTATCAGATCAGATAATGGGAACAAGTGCACTTCAGATGCATTCTTGCAAGAGTGTCAGTGAGTTAGGATTGAGCATCACTTCACTGTTTGAGAGACACCGCAACAAAATGTGCTGGCAAAGAGTATGAACAGGACTTTGGTGGAGATTGTTCGGCGTTTGTTATCAAATATTGGGTTTGATAAAATCTATTGGACTGAGGTTATAGAGTACGTCTGTCACTTGATGAAGCGCCTGTTTTCTGCAGCTATTGGGAAGGAGACCCCCAAGGATATGTGGTCAAGACATCTTGCTAGAGATTATGAGCATGTGAGAGTTTAGGTTTCCAACTTACTACCACATGCAAAATGATAAAAAGGAACTGCGAGCAAACCAACCATCTTCATTGGATTCAGGCGTGGAGTCAAATGATCAGTCAAAAAGGGAGGTTGTCATTAGCAGGGATGTTATATTCAACGAGGCAAGCTTGTTGAAAAATCAAGACTCAAATCGGTGGAGAGTTCTACTGGGACTATAGATATGTTAGAAAAGTTGGAGTTTGATGCAACATCATTTGTTCCATAGAATTTATTTGCTCCAAATCAAATATCTGATTTAGCTATAGCTCAAGAGATATCTGTTGATAGTGCTCGGTAGGAGGTGGAAAAAGATGTTGATGATGAGATTCTTGTTTAGAAATTTATTGCTAGGAGCGGGACCAGGCGCCACTTCTCCCAAAACCAGCTTGCTTGAGGGATCTTATTGCATTTGTACTTTTAGCCATAGAGGCAACAATTTCTTGTATATACGAAAAAGAGGTGGAGAGCCAAGACTGCGATCTTTGAAGAGCGAAAATAGTTGAAGAGATGGAGTATCGTCAGAAGAATGGTACTTGGAGGTTGGTGAAGCTTCCTCAAGGAAGGAAAGCCATCGGATGCAAATGGGTGTTTGCAAAGAAGGAATGATCTCAAGGAGCTGATGTGCGGTACAAGGCAAGATTATTGGCAAAAGGCTTGACACAACGAGAAGGGATTGATTATGACGAAGTGTTCTCCCCAGCGGTTAAAAAACTCTTAATTTGTGTTCTCATAGTTTTTGTAGCATAGTACGGTTTGATCTTGGAACAGATTGATGTGAAAACTGTATTTCTACAAATGAAATTACAAAAGGAGATTTACATGTTGCAATCGTCTGGAAATGGAGCATTAAAATACTTGCTTTGCAAACTGGACAAGTTTTTGTATTAGTTGAATTAGTCACCACGGTGGTGGTATAAAAAATTTAATCATTTTCTGAGGGGATAGGAGTACACGAGGAGCTAGTATGATCATTGTGCTTATTTCAAAAAGTTGGCCAACGGTGAGTTCATTTACTTGCTTTTATATGTTAGCGATATGTGATTGTTTTTGCTACTCAGATTGAGGTTGATAGGATGAAGAATCAACTTTCCAAACATTTCAATATGAAGTAGTTTGGTGAAGCTCATAGAATTTTAGGTATGAAGATTCTCAGGGATAACGCAGCTGAAAAGATTTGGCTTTCACAAGGAGTTTATGTTCGAAGTTGCTGAAGAAATTTAGAGTTGATGAATCAAGCAAGACGATGAGTCTACCCATTGCATCTCACTTTCGGTTGAGTTAGGAGCAGTGTTTTAAAGATGATCAGGAGATGAAAGATATGCGATGGGTTCCTTATGCTAGTGCAGTGGGTAGTCTGTTGTATTTCATGGTTCGTATTAAACTAGAATTCGCAGAAGCAGTTAGTGTTATGAGAAAGTTCATGCATGATCTAGGAAGGAAACATTGTTAGGCTGTGAGGAGTATTCGAAGGTGCTGAAGCAATTTGGGGTTGATGAATCAAGCAAGACGATGAGTCTACCCATTGCATCTCACTTTCAGTTGAGTTAGGATCAGTGTCCTAAAGATGATCTGGAGATGAAAGATATGCGATGGGTTCCTTATGCTAGTGCAGTGGGTAGTCTGTTGTATTTAATGGTTTGTATTAAACTAGAAATTGCAGAAGCAATTAGTGTTATGAGAAAGTTCATGCATGATCTAGGAAGGAAACATTGTCAGGCTGTGAGGAGTATTCGAAGGTGCTGAAGCAATTTGGGGTTGATGAATCACACAAAACCATGAGTCTACCCATTGCATCTCACTTTCGGTTGTGTTAGGATCAATGTCCTAAAGATGATCAGGAGATGAAAGATATGCGATGGGTTCCTTATGCTAGTGCAGTGGGTAGTCTGTTGTATTTCATGGTTCGTATTAAACTAGAATTTGCATAAGCAGTTAGTGTTATGAGCAAGTTCATGCATGATCTAGGAAGGAAACA
This sequence comes from Phalaenopsis hybrid cultivar, assembly GCA_002079205.1. Classification (NCBI taxonomy): domain Eukaryota; kingdom Viridiplantae; phylum Streptophyta; class Magnoliopsida; order Asparagales; family Orchidaceae; genus Phalaenopsis; species Phalaenopsis hybrid cultivar. The sequence continues at coordinate 37,370 of JXCR01066633.1, forward strand.
TTGTCAGGCTGTGAGGAGTATTCTGAGGCATCTAAAGGAAACAATTGATGTTGGCTTGGTATTTGAGAGACATTCATTCTATTGTAGATTTGTTTATAGGCTACACTGACTCAGACTATGTAAGTGATATGGATAGACGGAGATCTATGACTGGCTATGTAATCACATTGGCAGAAGGTCCAGTTAGTTGGAGGTCGGTTCTTCAGTTTACTATATCTTTGTCTATGAAAGCCGAGTGTATGGCAGTCACATGGTGAAGAAGGAAGTGATATGGATGCAAAGCTTATTGGATGACTTAGAAGTTGATCAAGAGTCATTGACGGTGTTCTGTGACAGTCAGAGTGCGATATTCTTGCGCAGAAATTTTGTTCATCATGCTCATAGCAAGCACATTGACGTGTGATACTAGTTTGTTCGAGACTAGATTAACGAAGATAAGGTTCTGTTGAAGAAGATGGATACGAAGGAGAATCCAATGGATATGTTAGCGAAGGTACAATTAGTCCAGAAGTTCAACTATTATAGGAGTTTGGTGAACATCCGAGTTTAAGACTGATTGCTCAGTCAGACATTTTGAAGAACTACGCGAGCTTGATCTCTTCGGGAGGGGGGATACGTGGCCAGTCATCTTGGTGCAACTGATTTGGAGTTTGGTGTTCATTTGGTAACCTCTCACTTATATTTACTTAAGAGATGAGGTGAATATAGTTGTATTTATGATTTTAATTGTAATTAAGGGTAATTTGGTCTTTTGGCTTTATTTACTTGTATACCCTAATCTTTCTCTATAGAAAGGAACCTAAGGCGTATGAGTGGGGCTTATGGGTAAATGGTGAGAAATGTGAATTGTAACCCCTAGTCTTTTTTTCTCTCTCATCCGGTACTAGTGAAATCTCCCTCCCAATGGATGTTGGCTAATGAACTTAACACCGAACCACGTAAATGTTTTGTGTTTGATTGTTGTTTTGTGAATTTCTACGCTTCCACATTATTTTTTGCATAACACTTAATAGATGTAGACTGCAGTGTAGTAGGCATGCAATAAGTTGGGTCTACGCAATGCCGAAGAGTGGTGATCCTTTATGTTGGGCAGAGCTGGCGAGAAACAGAAAACATGCCATGGGGGTGGTCCACTTTTTATTTTCATCCGAAAAGGGATCAATCAAAAGGCTTTGAGGCTAAACAATGTAAAGTGAGAGAATAAGTGGTTAGATAGTGGACGAGAAGAACGAGCGAGGGACAAGAATGGGAAGGGAACCATGACGAGATGAGGAATTTGACAGTTAGATCTAAACTCTCATGTCATTTATAATAATTAGTTAATGACATATTTCTTTCGTTGGGGAGGTTTTACCATGCCGAAAAGATTTCTCAATTTCAAATAAAAGCATGAAGCTCCAATAGAGGCGGTAAAAAGGAAGATTTCTCAATTTCAAATAAAAGCATGAAGCTCCGATAAAAGTTAAAATAAAGAGAAAATCAATCCAAAACTAACAAATTATAATTTTTAATCATTTCTTGTTTTATAATTATTCCCTTACAATTAATATATATTTATGCATCTTTTTTAGGATGTTTTGTTCCCAAAAAGTCATTGTGCATAGTTCACATGCAGTGGTTTTTAAATCAGACATTCATAATAATTTGCTATGTTTAACATTCTAAAATTTAATTTAGTTATTGTATTTGTCAATGACCGAAGCCGATTCCCTTTCGTTGGTATTGTGCATTATTTGCCCATGCATGGTGTCGTATTCAATTATTGTTTTTTGATGATTCTTCTGTGATATTCTTACACTTTGCTTTTTGTGTTTATAGATGCCATCTTTTTTTTAGTTTTATATTGTAACTTGTTATTTTTTAAGTTTTCTGAATTGTATAGCTTTTGTATGCGTTTTGAGCCTCCCTAGTTTGTATATTATTTTGTTATTACTTTGTTGAGCTTCGGATTTCAATTTTCGCCCCAAAAAATTTGTCTCAAACTACCCCTTAAATAAACTGTCATAATCAATTATTAACACCAAATGTGAGATCATTTTGATTTCAATTCTGCATGAAAATGAAAACTTGTCTGTATAGAAGGCAACGTAGTTAAATAAACAAAATTATACAAGAACAATGAGCTCAAATAAAAATTATAAAAAAAATATGCGATATTTAAATAGAAGTATAAACAAATAAATATTCAAAAATTTGTCACCTACATATCTTTTTGTGTTCTTGATAATTTTTTTTTAATATATTAACATGTCTGCCATAAAAATATTTTCTAATAATATTGTGTTAATTTTTTCGTAGTTTTGAGAAATGAATTTCTGAACTGGACATATTTTTGGTAGTTTCGGGAAATGAGCTTCTGAACTCGACAAATCTCACAAAGAATTAACATTAGTACATGCTTATATGTTTAGGTGCTGTTGGTCATAGGCGCCAAATTGGAAGCGATCATAACAAAAATGTGCTTGACGGGCAGCAAGCATATGGTAATCATTTCAGGAGAAGTTAGCGTTAAACCCAATGATAAGCTCTTTTGGTTTGGAAAACCTCAATTGCTTCTTTATGCCATTCAATTTATCCTAATCGAGGTAATTATTTTCCTTAGATATATATATATTTAGAGTAATGTTCACCATAATTACTTCATTTACTGGATTTTGTTTTTCTTTTCCATCTCCTACTTCAAGGTAATAATATGTTTTCATTCCTTACAGAATTCATTTCAAATCGCTTTTATCATTTGGGATACGGTAAGTGTCGATAGAATGCATCCATGTCAAACTCTGAAAAAATAAGTCACAAAAGTTTGATAAATTTTATAATAGGATGAATTTAATTTTATTATATCTGTCCGTTAAATCACATAGTAACCCACTCTTCTAATTTTCATATTTATTTCTCATTATTTATAATTGAAGACTATTTATCAATTACCTATCTTTTACTTATAGTAGTGTAATTGTATTCCATTATTACTTTTTTGTATGAGAAAAATAAGTGTACATGAAAGTAAATTGTAGTCCAATTTTAATACAGAACTTCTCAGCTTATTCTGACTGAAAAATTTTCCCTCAACTAAGTGTTTCATTTCTATTTAAAAATTTATAATCAACTTAAATGTCCCAATTCAGTACACATTTGGGTACCCCTCATGTCTCCATGGAAAAACTCAACACTTCGCGATTTCCATTGCAATAAGCCTACTTGTTCAGTTCATGTGTGCTTATGTCACCCTGCCTCTATATGCTTTAGTTAGTCAGGTAATCCACTACATTTTATTTTCTTTTTTTTTTTCAAGGAAAAATTTTGATTACGTATGAATATTATTTAACTTTATTGTAAAAATAGATGGGATCGTCAATGAAGGAAACTATATTAGCAGACCAAGTGGTTGCTGGTCTCAAGCACTGGCACGCAATGGCAAAGAGAACCCTCTCACCAAATGGAACCATCTTAAGTATTCCCTCATCTCCATTAGCGAAACCATCTTCAATTTCTTCTCCCATGAATCCATTGCAGAAACCCCGAGCCTTGTTGGCTTCATCTAGTGCTTCTCCGGCATTGCGAAGCCCAAGAGGAGTAAGCAGTTCTTATCATAGTTCGCCTTCTTTTGAGTTTCCAATGGAAAGACGAGAACTTGAGGAGATTCAGAAGGTCACGGAAGAGATGATGAAGATAAGCAGAAATAGCCCTGTGGGTGAAATCTCTTTTAGGATGTGGTGGGCACAAGAGATTTCTTCTGGGCTTGATAGTCACAGTTCATTGGCTCGATGGCGCTAAACGAATCATTAGGGCTTAACTTGTTTGCTTGTAAAGATTATTAAATAAGATTTAAAAAAATAGGATACTTTTGTTTTTTTTTATTTAATGTGCGAAATTGAAATCAATATGATTTTTAACAAATTTGAGTTTTATTAGTAGCTTAAATTAAATTTTATTTGAAGTTATATTGTTAACTAATTGGTGAGTTTATAAAGCTTACATTTTGAAGAGGGGGAATCCAGACTTGATTGTGCAGTTGATTATTTCATAAATCTTTTTGGAGCCTTTATCTGAAAGGGGCAATTCAGACTTTTGATATAAATACACTTAGAGAAAATTTAAGAACAGGATGAAGAATTGACTCTAGAGTTCTTCAAAATTTCTGTCTTTCCAAGCTTGTACATTGTTCTCGTAACAATCCCATATTAATGACTGAAAATTTAGGTCAATGATATAGGAGTTACAACAAAATAAGACTAGTCAAATATGGGCTTCTAGCTCTCTATGAAGTGACTGTGTTGCTGTCTCCCAGAATGCAAGAAACATATGCATATGTACTGCCCGTCGTAGTTAAGATGAGTTTTATTAAAATTTGACTCAAATAATTTTAACAATATTATGACTTTAAGAAATCAAATGAAGGTAGAGAACAAATGCACCTATGATCACAATCACCACATGCAAACATATATTGTTCAGTTGAAGTGTGGCTTTAGAGAGTGCAATATGAGTCTTGTTTTCTTTGAACTAATAGTAGTGATATGTTTTCTTTATATTGTTTTCTTTGTTTTTGTTTGCTTCTAAAAATTGTGCAATATTTCTTTTTTCTATTTTGCTATTCCTCTTCGTTTGGTGGTTGTTGTAGTGCCTTTGGTGCTAGCTTATTTTAGTTGATGGCTTGTTTGGAGACTAATCTTCGGGATAAGAAGGATTTTGTTCCTTTTTAATACCATCTATCTAGAAAAAAAAAA
>JXCR01066633.1:66701-97131 GCA_002079205.1 Phalaenopsis hybrid cultivar
TTTTTAACATACACGAATTTGCCAAATATGAAATAATTGAAAGAGGCAAACATATATTGTGCATATATATATTCAATAAAAGTCCCTCAGGTCACGGATTTGATCCGTAGTGACGCTAGATTCTTGAATATTTAGACACGCAGCGCAGACTCTTATCATAAGGCCTAGCGTCGATATTTGAGTCTATGCCAAATAATTTTCTTATTATATATATATATATATATATATATACATATATATATATATATATTTATGTATGTATATATTTATGCATGTATGTATATATATATATTGTGGATGTTGCATTCATTTGGTGGTGAGGAGATTCGCGGACGGTCCCCCAAGCTGCACTGATACACAAGTCGCTCCCCACAAAAGTTTTGTTCTCTCACCTAATTGCTAATAAATTAAGCAATTATTGGGGGTAAAGGATTTAACGTGCTGATTATAAGATAGTGATTGAACAACCAACGACAGATTTATTTTAATTTTTATTGAATTTAGATTTTTTTTTGATGCAAAAATTGATTAATTAATTGAACCCTTCTACGTTACCACATACCAGTGTTTTGGTACGTGGTAACGTAGAGGGTTCAAATAATATACTTGTTATTTATAATTGAAATCTTTAGAGGTTTTGTTAACTGAGAAAAAGAATATTTTCTAAATTTTATATAGACGAGCTTTTAATTATAGTTTGTTGGAGAATACGTGCTCGTGATTAGAGTAAGTTGAGATATCTTGTCATGTTTGGCTACCGGTCACCACGTGATGGATTGAAGTTTAAAGTGATGTTTATAAATTAGTGCCCTTAAAAACAAATATATCATATTGTATCAGGAAAAATTGTGTGCACGAACCACAACATAAACCAACAGATTAAAAAAGATAACTGAGATCCTCTTGATTGAAAGAGTACCCATGAAGCCGACCGTTCTAAAATCACAACCGACTGACAGCAAGCCGACCGATGGGTTGGAGACAGAATGAAGGACTGCGAATCAACTGATGGTCAACCTGATAACCAAATAGCCACTTGGGCCAACTAGAGATAGGCATCCACACCAACGACCAAACGTTTAACAACCCCAAGAAATCCCACAAGTATCGACCCGAAGCTCTGAAGCTCTCTCAACAACTCCCCCAAAAATCTCATAGATCACTAAGGAATAATAATCAGACAGGCAGACCGACCACCCTAAGCCCAATCGGCTACCACATTCTAAGCCGACCGACTTCACAGATCGAAAGCCGATCGATTTCAGAACCAAAATTCGGAAGACTCCCAGAGTGAAGGCGTATCGACGTCCATATGAAAATGTCATAAAATTAGGTATTGAAAAGAAAATACACACCAAATGACAACAATACACTGTAACACTCCTATTAAGGAAGGGGCAAGCATGTAATTTTTAACTGTTGACCCTCTATCTTCTATAAATAGGGGGGTCATCGCATATAGTTGGAATCTTTTGCCTTTGGGCAGTTGTTCTTCTTCGTTATACCCATTTATTATAGGGAGACCTCTCTCCCCTTCTTTCTTATAACTGATACTTACAAGATCTTAAATGACTTACAGAGCCCAAGAATACCCCAATTCACCACTATGGGACAAGTTTATGTGTGAGATTTTCTTCAGGTTCTCCCTCTCTGTCTCACTTTACCTCTCCCTCACGCTCCCATCTGCTCTCATTCTTGGGCATGACTCCTTAGACAAATCTGCATTCAACATCCTCATATATGTGGTGAGCTCAAAGCAAGTTACCAACAATAAGGGGAGCAACACCAACGAGAAGTAATACACCACATAGACACTCCTAACAGGGAGCACGCCAAAGATTTCATTAAGTAGCAGAACAAGAGTCGAAAGACTCGTTTCTATCGTCATCCTAGAGGTTGTGGCTAAGAGGTGAGAAACCCAAAATAGACGTATGAATCCCCACGTACAGATCAAGCCAATCAATGATACCTATGCAATGGTCTATCGATTCTTGACGGATGATCACTTAATTAGCAAATGAAGGCAGTATCATCTCAAAATGTATTCTCTGGGTTGTGATACTTAAACCCTTTTTAATATTTCCTCAAATCTAATTGACACTTGGAGAACTCAAATCCAAACAACTCTAGAGAGTTCAAGTCATCAGAATAACCCACAAATGTTCTGCATCATGAACCTTGGTCTCTAAACTTAAATTGGATAAGGATTTAGAGGTTTTCCTCGCAAAGTATAGACAAGATTCACAAAGGGATGGGCTAACCGAGGTGACAATCCAACCAAGCAACTGAGAACTTGAAAAGTATAGAAAGTGAGTCAGGCAATAATATCATAAAATAAATCTAAAGCAATGTCATAAATGCTCGGTTGGTAGAAAATAATAAAATCAACTGACAACAATGCCATGGATGTCCAATCAGCATCCTAACAACTATTTGACCCTCAATGCAAAGCATAAAAAAGCCAATCACAAAGATCATTAAGGATAAAGCCCAAGAGACAGATTTGTACCTAGTAGCTACAATATTCTTGAATGATACAACACGAATCACCCTAACAACAAGTCTTGTCAGCTATTTAACCAAGGCAACAATCCAACTGAGTGAATGAGACAAGAAGTGTAAGACTTCTGTCGAGGGTTGTGACATAAAAAAGAACAGAGGATCTTTCCCAAGATCTTAGTCATCTACCAAACGCTAACATAGCACATGTGATTGTTGACCTCACTTTTGGTTGAGGGCTACTCTTTCCTCTTTAGTAGCCTAGGGTCTAGCCATAGGACATTCCCGTTGACTATTACTAGAGGAATAGAAAAGGAACCCTCATCATTAGAAATTTTACACTCTTCTTTGCTCAAATTGAAGTTCCATATATTGATCCTAACCTCTAGCATTTAGTAGGTGGGGCCAATATNAGCTAGCTTAGCCTGAACTAGGACCCTAGACAAATGAATCAAGCCCAGTCCAAGGGCCATAACCCGCAAACCTATTCAAATCGCTTAGGCTAGCTTCGCCTCCCAATTCTAATCAAATCTCACTTGGAACCTAGTGACCTCCTAACCCCTGAGGCAGTGCCTCATTCCTATGTCAATGCCTAACTAAAAGGGAGAGAATGACTTAAGTATTTGGCACCCTCTACTAGCACAATTCCCCTATCAGAGTAGTAAGAAACCTGAAGAAAACCAATAAAACATTACCTAAGCAATCCCAAGTGGCCTAAAGTCTTGCATCCTACATCATTACTCCTAAACTTGAGATCATTGTTGATATAAGATAAGAGAAATACCTCATTCTCATTGTTCAATTATTCTTATTAAGCTTCTGAAATTTATCATTGAACTTCAAAAAACTACTCCTCTTATCATTCCCCAACGAGTTTATTTCTCTAGAATACCGATACACTGAGTCGATTTATGACTTTGATTGAATTCACAATTTGAGACATTGGAAGTTGCTATTGAGCATACAAGTTTGTTCACAAAATTAGATGGAAGTTCAAGAAGAAATAATTACTTTGATTGCCTTGACATTGAATGACATACATGAAACTTAACTTTTGGTCTCTCTATATTGATCTTTTATGAATAGGATGAAAAACTTCGGTCGATCCATCAATATGATATGTTCGTGTGGTGTCCATAATCCTTTCTACTATGTGGATATCCTAATTTGAGTTTTTGATTTCTTAGATCGACGATTGTGAATCCCTATCTATAAGGAGATGAACGGTTACCATCTATTTTTGCATTTTGGAAACATAGGACATAGATCTATTTGGATAAAACCCTTTTCTATCTTCTAATGCATTGTTAATGAATGACAATCCAATCAGACGCCACCACACATAAAGAACTCTACAATTAGTTGTGTTGATTGTATCATTCGTTTAAACTATCAAAATAATTAATTTAAAATCTTAGAACATTTGAAATTCATAATTAAATAAAAAAATTCAATTTTATAAGGAAAAAACACTATGAACCAAGTGAATTAAGTAGAGCATTCTAAAAATAAAATGAATTATTATAATGAAATAAAAATATTTTTGTTGACCTCATTTTTTAAGTCAATTTCTCATTCACTTCAAATATTTAAGATAAACAAGAATTAAGTCATTTAGATAGAAATTAAGCATAATTAACTTCAATCAAATTCAAAAATTAGATCAAAACACACCCGATGAGGGAATATTCTAAAATTATCATATTTATGCTCCATAATTATCATTTTCTGAATAGATCATTGTAGTGCCTAGAATTTCATGCTATAAATAATATTTTGTTCATTATTGATGTTTGAATAGCATGCAATAAGTTTTCATGACTATGAGATAATATTTTACATGAAATTTTGCATGGCAATCAAGCTTTCATGCATGAGAACTAGTCCTACATAAATTATTTCATCAAAGTATTGTTTAACAAAATAGACTTTAAGAATGCATATGAATCATCAAAACTTTTCACACGAGCCCCTTCGTGCCCAAATCGAACTTTATTTTGGGGTCCATCTAACCCATGATAATTTGGATGATTATTACGATTTTGCCTTCCAAATGAACTCAAAAAACTTACATTATAATTAAATTAAGCTAAAAATATGGCCATTTTGAAGCTCTTGTAAATTTTAATAAAAAATCTCCGTATTCTCTCTCCTATGGTGGGGCCCATACTTTGGCCTAGATTTTAATGACATTAGGATTAGTTGTTTAGCATCAACAATATTCATCTAGCCGTTGGTTTGATGTTCTAGACAAAAGGAATCAAGTTGGTGCTTGCTAGATTGGTAGCACTAAATGAGGGATTTCATGAACTCTATGAAATATTGCATGAAATCCTCACAGATTTTTCATCTAAAGAAAAGGATTATTAATATAAAGAGTATGTGTTGGTCGTCACGCATGGGTTATCTAGATACATGGCCTATTCATGCTTATAGTGAGAAGCAAATGCCTTTAAATTCGGTTTCCAGTAGCACTGTAGATAGCATATATATATCAAAGATTGGGTTGTTCGGAGGCTGTTATACAAGCCTCCCAACCAATCTCATGTCTAAAATTTTCATTTTCGCACATAGGAGGGATCGTACCCGTGACTCCAGGGGTATAGCTAATAAGCAGAGTTGACAATATAATAAAAAAAAAAGGAAATCAAAGTTTTGACTGGCAAGTACAAGACATTAAACATATTAACATAATGATAAAATGAATCAATATTAGACCTTTAATCCTTATGAGATAATTTTAAATAGAACATGGGGAACGGTAAACTCTCAAAACATTTAGACAAGAAAACAATTACAAACATTGGAGGTTTCCCAATTGCCAAAATATTTCTTAGAATAACCAAAATTTTGAAGTAATAAACCATACAAAGTATTCTATTACCATCATGCATCTTGTTTCTTTCAATCAACATTTAAAAAGTATATATTGATTGGGACTTATGTCTTAAACCATCATAAATTTAATTTGAAATACAAGATAATGAAGAATTCCAATATTAAATTTTAAAAGAAATTCCTTTTTGATTTTTTATTTAGGCCTAGTTTAAATGTTGGTATTTATTAAGTAGAATTACAAAATATGTTTTTTTTTTTCTTTCTTTATTACCAAGTAAAAAATAAATACATCATATGAACCTTTGTGAAGCTCAAACTATAACATACTATTTCAATTAATTTCAGCAAATGGCTAAATCTCTTAAACCCAATGTTTTCAAAACATAATTTCAAATTTAAAGTAACCAAATTTGTTTATAAGTGTTGTAGTTTCAAATCAACCAAGAAGCAAATAATGTCAATCTCATACAACAAGACCACTCCCTCAATCCTCACATCAGACTACCACACACAAAATAACACAACCCCAATTGCCACACCCCACTCCACCTTCCTCCCTACAAACCCTGCCACCGATGCCTTTATATCAATGTCGGCTGCCGGTGCTGCGGCCGCCTTCCTCTGCTTCTTCTTTGGCGCTACGTCTGGTGCCGGTGTTGGCGCCGCTTCGGGCGGCTTCGGCCCGAAGAGCTGATATGGAAGCAAGACTTTATCTATAGAGTAAATGGCTAAAGGGAATTCTGAGTAGAGACTACTGCTGATCACGGCTTGGTCCACTCCAGTTGAAACGTTCACCTGATTACTCGTTCCGGTAACGTTTAATGTGTAGGCACCATCGCTTCCGGAGGCCTGGGTGTTCACTAGATCGCTAGATGACACCAACATAGATGGGCTATAAAACCTGTAACCAGTGTTCTGATCATTTTATTTTGTTAATTGCGAGAAAACATATTTCACTTTATTCTCCAATATCTTAATATAAAAAATATTCAGATTCATTACTAGATTGCTCCCTCGTTAGAACACATCACATTCTCTTTTGAATTCATATCAAAAAAGGCTGAGTTAATATGCCACATTTTTGCTGATACATAATAAAGAGAAGAAAATTAAAAATAATAAAAAAAAGATAAAAATCTCATAGTGGAGGCTTGGTTTCAAGAGTTAAAAATTAGAAAAATTATTACATCCGAACTCGGGACGTAAAATTTGAATCCGGAGTTCAGTGGGAGTGTGTCATGCGGAAAGTGGGTCCCCCTCATCTAAAAATGTACCCAACCAGTGTATTATAGTTGGACCCACTTGCCACGAGGCAAGTGCTCACAGGACTCCGGGCATAAATTTGTGTCTGGTATCCTGATGCAATAATCACTATAAAAATTGAGTTGTAACTCGTAAGCTTCGAGTACAAAAGCGTTGTTTTAAGTTAATGCATTTAAAACCGAAGCTTAGACCGTTTTTCTTTTGTTACCTGCATAAAGGGAAATAAGAATAGTAATATATGGTAATTTTAGTTCGTAGAATTTCCTTCAGTAAGCAAAACGACAATAAAATGTTAAAAAATTGGTTAGATTGTTTTTAACTATACCAAATCAAACGATCATCTTACAATTAGTGATCAAACCTTGTGATTTCACCCACAAACTAAAAAAAAAAAATAAATAAATGAAAAAAAAAAATTTCAAGGTTCAATCGTATTCTATTATGATTGATTTTACATTTAAATGAATAAGCCCACAAACCAACCAAATATGACTTGAATGTAAGCTGGAATTATATACTACCTGCATGCAGGAACAAGCACATTTGTGGATATGCCGAGACTGAGGAGGCGCCAAATATGGATTCACTTAAATGCGTCCATTTATGAAGTAATTATTACATCCGGATTCTATAGGTACGATTGATACGGTTTTAATTGTTATTGGCAATATTGTAGTGATATTAGTATTGTAGTGTTATTTTATCATAATATCATCACAATACCACCAACACCACTTAAAATGCTACCATCCGTACCTAATCCAGACGCAACTCATCCAGATGTAATAATATCTCTTTTTTGACATGAGCATGGGCATAACAATGCGCAAGAGCGTGAGATGGAATGGTTGTGCTGGGCACACAATGCCCTACCTATAATTTATTTATGTATTTATTATATGATAAATTAAGACTTTAAATATCATCAGTTAGCTTGACAATGAAACATTCATTGAACAAGATTAAACCAAAAAAAAAAAAAAAACCAAAATTAGNATATTGTAGTGGTATTAATATTGTAGTGTTATTTTACCATAATATCACCACAATACCACCAACATCAGTTAAAATGCTACCATCGGTATCTAATCCAGACGCAACTCATCTAGATGTAATAATTTCTCTTTTTTGACATGAGCATAGGCATAACAATGCGCAAGAGCGTGAGATGGAATGGTTGTGCCCGGCACACAATGCCCTACCTATAATTTATTTATGTATTTATTATATGATAAATTAAGACTTTAAATATCAGAAGTTAGCTTGACCATGAGACATTCATTGAACACGATTAAACCAAAAAAAAAAAAAAAACAAAATTAGTCAATCCAATCAGATCTAACCAGACCAAAATAGAACCCAAAGATTGCACGAACAAAGAACAACCTAAATCGAAATGAAATTACCGNTTGAACACGATTAAACCAAAAAAAAAGAAAAAAACAAAATTAGTCAATCCAATCAAATCTAACCAGACCAAAATAGAACCCAAAGATTGCACGAACAAAGAACAACCTAAATCGAAATGAAATTACCGTGGGAGAACGTGGTAGAGCACCAAAGAAACCTGTTCCTGGTTGTCCAGGCCATTGAGAGTACCAGCTTTAAGAGAAGAGAAGGCATCGTCCGTAGGAGCAAACAGGGTGAGCCCATTGTACGAATTGTTCAGCTGGCTCTGAATCTGCACGCCGACCTGGGTTTCCTTGAGCAGACGGAGGAGAGTTGTGTATTGGCCGCTCTTTGCCAGGACGGCTGTGAGGTTGAGCGGACCGGCGGCGGGGCCTGGAGCCACCGGGTGGGTTTTGGACTCCGCAAGAAGAACGCCGGAGATGATAAGAAGGGAAAGGAGGATAGGAGAAGCAGACATTGAGATGTGCGTTGTGGGAGATTGAAGGAGTCTTCGTTTGATTTATACGGAGAAAAGATTTTGGGGGTTTGGTTGATGGGCAATGATTCGGCCATACCCTAACAAAAATGCTATGCTGCCCAACCTTGCCGCGGAAAAGAGCCGTTGATTTTACGCACAGAGTGAAAATTTTAAATATCTAATACATTGTTTACTAACGGCTCTATCCAAATACTTCTTTGAATTACTAGTTAGCTAATTTTTCATTTCTACATTATTTAATGGGTTATATAAAATTGGTTGGGTATTTTATATAAGCAAAAGTTTCATATGTTAGAAGATAATATATAATATAAAAGCGTTTTTAACATACACGAATTTGCCAAATATGAAATAATTGAAAGAGGCAAACATATATTGTGCATATATATATTCAATAAAAGTCCCTCAGGTCACGGATTTGATCCGTAGTGACGCTNAAGCTGCACTGATACACACGTCGCTCCCCACAAAAGCTTTGTTATCTCACCTTATTGCTAATAAATTAAGCAATTATTGGGGGTAAGGGATTTAACGTACTGATTTTAAGATAGTGATCGAACATCCAACGACAGATTTATTTTAATTTTTATTGAATTTAGATTTTTTTTTTTTTTGATGCAAATATTGATTGTGCTTTCTTCAGAAAAATGGTCTTGAAGAACTATTAAATATTTAATTATTTGTACGTACCAGTGTTTTGGTGCCGGCAATATTTAGTATTACATCTAGTTGTTTATAATTGAAATCTTTAGAGGTTGTGTTAACAGGGAAAAAAAGAATATTTTCTAAATTATATAGGGACGAGCTTTTAATTATATGCTGCTAGAGAATACATGCTCGTGATTAGAGTAAGTTGAGATATCTTGTCATGTTTGGCTACCGGTCACCACGTGATGGATTGAAGTTTGAAGTGATGTTTATGAATTAGTGCCCTTAAAAACAATTATAACGTATTGTATCCCTAAAAATTGTGTGCACGAACCACAACATAAACCAACTGATTAAAAAAGATAATTGAGATCCTCTTGATTGAAAGAGTACCCACGAAGCCGACCGTTCTAAAATCACAACCGACTGAAGGCCAGCTGACCGATGTGTTGGAGACAGAACGAAGGACTGCGAATCAACTGATGGTCAGCCTCATAACCAAGTAGCCACTTGGGCCAACTAGAGATAGGCATCCACACCAACGACCAAACGTCTAACAACCCCCAACAATCCCACAAGTATCAACCTGAAGCTCTGAAGCTCTTTCAACAACTCCCCCAAAGATCTCATAGATCACTAAGGAATAATAATCAGACAGACAGACTGGATGCCCTAAGCCCAATCGGCTACCACATTCAAAGCCGATCGATTTCCAAACCAAAATTCGGACAACTCCCCGAGTTAAGGCCTATCGACGTCCATATGAAAATGTGACAAAATTAGTTATTGAAAAGAAAATACACACCAAAAGACAAGAATACACTGTAACACTCCTATTAAGGAAGGGGCAAGCATGTAATTTTTAACTGTTGACCCTCTATCTTCTATAAATAGGGGGGTCATCGCATATATTTGGAATCTTTTGCCTTTGGGCATTTGTTTCTTCTTCTCTATACCCATTTATTATAGGGAGACCTCTCTCCCTTTCTCTCTTGCAACAGATACTTACAAGATCTTAAATGACTCACAGAGCCCAAGAATACCCCAATTCACCACTACGGGACAAGTCTATGTGTGAAATTTTCTTCTCCTTCTCCCTCTCTGTCTCACTTTACCTCTCCCTCACGGTCCCATCTACTCTCATTCTTGGGCATGCCTCCTTAGAAAAATCTGCATTCAACATCCTCATATATGTGGTGAGCTTAAAGCAAGTTACCAACAATAAGGGGAGCAACACCAATGAGAAGTAATACACCACATAGACACTCCTAACAGGGAGCACGTCAAAGATTTCATTAAATAGCAGAACAAGAGACGAAAGACTCGTTTCTATCGTCTTCCTATAGGTCGTGGCTAAGAGGTGAGAAACCCAAAATAGATGTATGAATTTCCACGTACAGATCAAGCCAATCAATGATACCTATGCAACGGTCTATCCATTCTTGACGGATGATCGTTTAATTAGCAAATGAAGGCAGTATCATCTCGAAATGTATTCTCTGTGTACTGATACTTAAACCCTTTTTAATATTTCATCAAGTCTAATTGACACTTGGGGAACTCGAATCCAAACAACTCCAGAGAGTTCAAGTCATCAGAATAACCCACAAATGTTCTGCATCATGAACCTTGGTCTCTAAACTTAAATTGGATAAAGCTTTAGAGGTTTTCCTTGCAAAGTATAGACAAGATTCACGAAGGGATGGGCTAATCGTGGTGACAATCTAACCAAGCAACTGAGAACTTGAAAAGTATAGGAAGTGAGTCAGGTAATATTATCATAAAATAAATCTAAAGCATTGTCATAAATGCCCGGTTGGTAGAAAATAATAAAAGCAACTGACAACAATGCCATGGATGTCCAATCAGCATCCTAACAACTATCTAACCCTCAATGCAAAGCATAAAAAAGCTAATCACAAAGATCAATAAGGATAAAGCCCAAGAGAGGGATCTGTACCTAGTAGGTACAAGATTCTTGAAAGGTACAACACGAATCACTCTAACAACAAGTCTTGTCAGCTATTTGACCAAGGCAACAATCCAACTGAGTGAATGAGACAAGAAGCGTAAGACTTATGCTGGGGGTCGTGACATAAAAAAGAACAGATGATGTTTCCCAAGATCTTAGTCATTAACCAAACGCTAACATATCACATGTGATTGTTCGCCTCACTTTTGGTTGAGGTCTAATCTTTCCTCTTTAGTAGCCTAGGGTCTAGCCATAGGACTTTTTTGTTGACTATTACTAGAGGAATAGAAAATGAACCCTCATCATTAGAAATTCTACACTCTTCTTTGCTTAACTTGAAGTTCCACATATTGGTCCTAACCTCTAGCATTTAGTAGGGGGGCCAATATGAGGGAGCTCAAGGGGAGTCCCCATAAAACTGCTTTGTCTTAGGATTGACCCGAGGTGTTGGTCTGGAGCTAGTTCACTCACTTTAATTCACATTCACTCACAACCCTAAACTCAAACTTGCTGACTTTGACATTTGATATTTTGGGAGACTCATGTAGATGTCCCCTATACCCACTAGCTCAAGGCTAGAGTCTAACTAAGACCAATACATAGAGGACCTAAATGGGGATTTTATTGGTCCATGGCTCAAATAGGGTGGTTGGCACCTCAATTTCACCAAAATAACTAACTTGGCCTTTTGTCGCCCAAATCTACCCAAATTATCTAAACACCCCCAAACCCCAAATTTGACCAAAATTCTGAATTTCACCCAAACTACCCAAATTTGTTCAAAAATCATTTCAGACCATTTCAAACTACCCAAATTGCCCAAAACCACCCAAAAATTTCAAAATTACCAAAGTACCCCTCATTTGGCCAAAATTACAAAAATTCCCTTGATGGCACAAACTTTTCCAAACTCTCCAAAACCATTTAAAATGTCTCCAAAACCAATTTGAACTCTTCCATTGAGCCCAATTTGACCAATTTTGACCAAAAGCCTCAAAATTGCCCTTAAAGACCCAATTTCCCCAAATTCATCTCAAATGTCCATCAATTTGATCCCAATTTCCCCCAATTTCATTTCTCAACTCAAATTCATCATGATCAACCTCAATTAAAACCAAATCTAATTCCAATTGACCTACATTTGAATCCAATTTCAACCCAAATAAAAAAGCCCCAATTTGGCCTAAAACCAAAATCCCATTCAATTAACTCCCAAATCTTTCCAATTGCCTCAATTGTGCATCATAAACTCTTTAAAACATTTCAACACATCAAATTAAACCTTCAATTGTCCTTGGTCAAGCCTCAATTTCACCTAAAATTAACTTGGACCAAAACCCCCAATTTGCCCCAATTTTGTTGTCTCTAAATGTCACTTAATTGAATGCCCAAACCCCAAAATTGACACCCAATTGATGTTGACAACTCTTCATGATATTTCCCTAGATAATTTTCAACCATGAATTTGGAATTAACCCAACTCTAGCCCAACCTAATCCCAAGTCTAGCCCAACCTAAGCCCAAGTCTAGCCCAACATACCCAAATTCATCAAATGTCCAAATTCCTTCAATTGACTCACCAAATCAACTCAAAATCATTCCAAATATTTTCTAAATTCTTTGTGACAATCATCTACACCAAATTGATCAATCAATTGAGTCCAATATGATGGCTAGTTGATCCTGATTTTTTATATGTAAGGATTTATAAAGTTGACACCACTACATCGTTAAAAATTTGATCCTTGTATGAAAAGTAAGTTGTGTAAAATATATATAATTATAAGAAATTAATAATGTGATTCTACAAAAGTATACATATCATTATCAAACAGTAAAAGACTTTCTATTTAAGCTTCAAATATCGATCCCACAGGGAAGATATAAATTAGCAATGATAAGTTTTACTAGGAAATTTACAGAAAATCAAACGAAAGCATTGTCACTATTTTTGAATGTTGAGATGTTATAAAAACTAAAGTACTTAACTATTAGCAAAACAGAAATGCAAAGTTTAATAAGTAAATACTAATCTACTAACTATGTTTATGTAATGAAGATTTCTTATGTGAAAACATCCTTCTCACTACAATGAGGTTTTTGTGAAATGAGATGAGATAAATGTTTATAATATGTATTGAGCCAAATAGGAGCAATTATGATTCTCTACCCTGATACAATGCATAGAAAATCATTGGCTAATCCTAGGTTTAGTCCCTAATCTGTGACCAGGCTAGGAGGATACAGGCTCCCACTCCAGAGCTCCCACTTTCCTTCACCTGAGGGCTAACTCTTGCTTTAGTTTTTAAACATTAAGATCGAATTGGGGATTTTAGTCCGACTCTAAAGATTCTCCAATTCTACACCAAACAAAGAATATTTCCCTATTTATTTTCACTTAATTTTATGAATGAATTTCTCCTCCATGAAATCAAATGTGATCCTCACTGTGTTGTAGAACTCATACTCCATTTCCCAGATCATATGTTTCACAACATGTTTTAACAATTCAATTGGTCAGATTGAAATGAAAATTAAGTTCGGAGTTGAAAAATCATCACAATTTATTTTATATTTTAATATTGACACATCATATTATCTCTTAATTTCAGCATATCTCAGAGTAGGGAGAAAGATAGAGGGAACTACTCAGACTTCATGAGAAAGATACAACAAAACATAAATTTCATATATAAAAGAAAGTTTATACAACAATAATAAACAAAGAACACTTATCTGAAACTCTTTCTCAAAGCAAATCCTTTGTAAAAACTGCTTAGACTTCATGAGAAAGATACAACAAAACACAAATTTCATATATAAAAGAAAGTTCATACGCACTACTAAACAAATAAAACTTATCTAAAACTCTTTCTCAAAGAAAATCCCTTGTAGCCTTTCCTTAGAAATGTTGGAAGAAGATTTATCTCACTTTTCTCCTTCTGCAACACTCTTACAGAAAGTTTCATACTAAATCTCACCACACGAACTCTAAACAATAAAATAAAATTCATTAATGGACTCCAATATGGTGGTGGAATGAAAATGGATTATGAAGAATGGCGAAAATGGAGCGTGGTGGAACATTTTGGAGCGAAAAGGAGTTCCTTTCCTGATGAATTTCGGCCCTAAATAAAGCCCAAGTTCGGTTTTTCAAGAGGTACCTCCAAATACTCTTAAAAAATCGTTCAAATACATTGAACCTTCTAGAAACGGGGGTTGAACCGCCTTTGGAGCCGTCGACGCTAATCTGGTGTCGTCCGCGCTGAGTAAAAATTTTAGTTGTTCCGTTGTTCTGCACGGTCGGTGCTGCCCTTGGTGTGTTTGACGTTGAGTACTTTTTTAAAAATGTCATTTTGACTCCAAATTTCATCATTTTTTCTTTCTTTTTGCTTCACTTTTGCTTTAATTCCTAAAAATCAACAAACTACAAGAAAACAACAAAATACCTTCCATTAAGGTGCAATATCATCAAAAATAAGTATAAAATATGAGTTTAAAAATATATATATATTTTATGTATTAAAATTCCCTAAACTTACATGCTACTTGTCCTCAAATAACTTCTCTACTGCATAAAAATATGGCTTATGGTAAAGAATATAACTTCTAGACTTCCATATTTAAGTTCTCTAAACATAATAATATAACTTAAGAAAAATTCAAAACAACTCCAGTTAATACTAAAGGTGCTAGGATATTCAGTAATTAAGTCTAAGATTTCTGATCCTCTATTTTTTTCAAGAAAAATTGCAATTTGTCATATTAAAGTCACTTAGAAAATTCATATGAAAAAGAACTTCATAAAACTTTATTAATTAAGCTAATACTCAAATAAAAAGTTTAAAAAATGTGTCCAAGTCTTTTTCCTTAAGTTGATTCAAGTGAAACCAATTTTTAATTAGGCATCTCCTCAAGCAAAGTCTTTTTCCTTAAGTTGATTCAAGTGAAGCCAATTTTTAATTAGGCATCTCCTCAAGCTTTCTCCCCGCATCTTTTTTTTTTCTTTACTTTTCAGGATCATTTTTAATCCCCATTTTCTTTTCTTTTTTCTTCTCTTTTTTTAATGTTTGTAAGGATTACTATATCTGGATAGTCTTTAAAGATTTTGAACTTCACTATCATCTTCTTAAAGTTAAAAACTTTTTACATTTCTTCACTTAACAAATTTATATTAACTTAAAAATTACATATTTAAATCTTTTCTTTTTACATGAACCTTTAAGATTTTTAATATTTCAAAAGTACAATTTTCTTTACTTTTAAAGTTAAAAACTTTTTACATTTTTTTCTCTATCCTCTTTTTAAAGTTAAACTTTTTACATTTTTTTCACTTAACAAATTTATATTAACTTAAAGATTTCATAAAGTTTAAAAACTTTTACATTTCTTCACTTAACAAATTTATATTAACTTAAAGATTTCATAAAGTTTAATTCTTTAAAAACTTATTACATTTCTTCACTTAACAAATTTATATTAACTTAAAGATTTCATAAACTTTAATTCTTTTTCTTTTTACATGAATCTTTTAAGATTTTTAATACTTCAAAAATACAAAATTCCTTTACTAAAAATAGAAAAACATAGCTCTAAGATTTCGAATAATTCAAAAATACAAATTCCTTTACTTAAAAAGGAAAAACATAGTCTTATTCTCTTTTATCAAATATCTTAGTCTATAGAAATAACCTTTATTATTCAAAATTTTTTACTTAAATTTACTATATATTTAGAAACATAAATATAGTTATCCAAAGTTCACCCCTAATACCAAGTGTCATGATAAATTTAATTTTTTTTAAAATATAGTTAAGTGAGGACAAATAAAATTAAGTTCTCTCTTTTCTTTTTTTTTAAATAATTTTTCTCCCCCTAAACTTAAATTTTTTTAAAAGATTTACATGAAGAACTTTAAAAATAAAAGGGTGAAAGAAAGCATTAAATACATAAAGAAAATTCATACCTGTTGAAGATTCTGATTTTTACAAATAAATTTTGAAATACTACAAGTGCTAATATGAAAAACTACAAGGCTTAAAACATTAAATTGCACATAATATATATAAAGTTTGATGAGAAAGAGTTAATTATAATACATATAACAAAGTGCTGAAACTAACAACTGAATTAAACTAAATTCTAAAAATGAAAACAGTTTTACACATTACAGTTTCACATTACAACATAACAGTGTCTCAACAATATCACAAAGCAAACAATACAATCACAAAGTACAACACAAACAAACAAACAAACAAAACGATCACCAGTCATCATCTTCTTCATCATTAACATCTAACTTCTGCTGCTGATATGGAGTATAAACAGGGTGAAATAGGAAACTGAACTGTATGATCACCTCTCAGGTATTTCACTAAAGCATCATCATAAGAAGCATCATATTCAAACTTATGGCGAATCAGATCATGAGAATTTCTGGCCTCCATGTTCTGCATCCTATGATCCATCCTCAAAATATCTCCTTGTTGAATCATCATCTGGTCCAATAACTACCTGTTATTGGGGTTACTTGAAGTAGGCTCACTAAAATTAGGGGTCCTTGAAGTAGAAAGAATATCCCTGGCCTTACTTCCAGATCTCCAATCAACATGGGACTCATAAGTCTTAATGTTTGCAGGCCCCATTGGTTTCTGAGGCTCAATCCTCTCCTCATCAGGTCTGAAATCAACTCTTGCATGCTCACAAAATGTATAAATGAGAGCAGTCCAATCCACCAGTGGTCTCTCCCAAAGCAATAGATCGAGTGTTCAAATAAATGATAGAGCCTACATTTATATCCATCACTTGTTGAATATAGTAGTTCAGGATGGCTCTATCCTTGGTCACTTCACTATGATGGTTTGTTGGAATCATCCTCCCAGAAATAAAATAATATCAAGCCTTAGATACTACATTTAACATAGAAAGGGGAAAGTTGACTTTAACTCCATTCTTACTTTCCAAGCCCCTTTCTCACTAGTCAGAAAAGAATTAACCTCATATAAGGCCTCATTTATAGCAGAGAATGAATGATGCTGACATATATAAACAACTTCTAACTGATAAAACTCATTTCTTTTTCTTGGAGTAAACTCTACTCTTTTTCATTGAACAAAAATAAAATCATTAGAAGCCTCCGGAAAGTTGGCATAAAATTTCATAACTATCCCAGCTATCGCATCAGCAGTAAAATAACATAAGTTTTCCCACTGCCGAGCGATAATCAATCGTTCAACTTCTCCTCCCGGATTTTTGAAACCTCGATTTGAAATCACTTTCTTATTTTCTCGAAGATTATGAAATCGAGCACTAGCTTTAAAGCTACCAAACTTTTGCTCGTCATATTCTATTTTTCTTTTGCTCGATCTAGGTGCCATAGGAAATCTAGAAAAAATTGACAAAAATTTGAATAAATTCCAAAATTCTAAAAATCAAAATATAAAGCACTTTAAACTTAAATTCACTAAGTAAAAATTTTTTACCAAAGCATTTCCTCAAAATCTCTCAAAAAAAACCCAAAACTTTCAGATCTAGGCAATGTAAAAAAAAAAATCTTTGGTGAAAATAAAAAAAATTTACTTTAAAGTGTAACTCTTACCTAAAGAAAATGAAATCCAAAGTTTCTTTGCCTCTAAACTGCCTCAAATTCGACCAAAATCAAGGCCCTAGGTGTGAAAACCGAAGGTTGAATGTGACTTTAGTGTTAAAAAGGAAGTTTTGTCTTGAAAATCGCGAATTAAAGGGCTTATTACTGCTCTCGGGTCGAAGGCGCCGTCGGCGCCCTTGCCGGGGCCGTCGGCGCTGAAGGCCCAAAATTCACTATTTTGTTTTTTTTCAAATTTTCAGTTTCCTTTTAATTTACTCCAAAGTTTTTTAGTATTTTTAAACACAAATTTTTATCTAATGATAATTCACAAATAAACATTCACAAACAATCATTTTCACAACAACAACAAACTAACTTTTATTAATTAAAATATACTTTTTACAAACACATTTCACAAATCACACATTCTCACCTATTAAGCAAACTAATTATAAATCAGTGTCGAAATCAAGCCACAACACTAAACGCTGACACAAAATTACACACATAATCAAAGTTCAGAATTCTAAAGCAAAAGCAAACCAAACCAAATTAAATCAAATCCACACAATTACATCAATTACATAAATATTCTTAAGCAAGTAGACAATCAAAAGTCTTCAGTCATTCTGCTTCATCTTCAGTGCTTTCACCTCCTCTAATATCTCCAATGGATTGGTAATGAACATTTAGGTTGTAGAAGGATCGGTATGGGAATTGATCTGTTAAATTTGCTTCAATCCACCCATTTTCATTAAACATCCGAACTAATCCTGCTTCAAAAGTTCCAGTATGATCAAAATTTTCTTTCATTCTCCAATCAAGGTGATCAAGAAGGTACTTAAGATCTCCCACTACATTCATAATACTCTGAAGTTCCCTTTTAATTTTCTTCAATTTCTTCTCCAAAGCAAGCGAACTTCCTACTATTGGTGGTATTAATGTAGTTGAGGCATGTGAAGAGTGATTCATCATAGCATTTAGTGTTTCATTTCCATTACCAACATACTGATCATCAATAGGGATCATGGGCTCCCATGGTAGTAAAACTTTTTCCCAACTTTCGTATGGCACTTGGATTGACTACAAATAAGAAAAATTGTAGAAGGATGCTCAAGTCCATAAATTAGCCCATTCATAATAATACCCATAACAGATATAAATATGATTGATCCTATATCAATAGGTTTTTTCATTTGAATACAGTACTTTACAATAGTACTTTCCTTGGTGACTCTACTAATCTTTATAGTACGAAGTAATTTTGCACAAATAAGGAAATGTCACTGCTTCAAAATTGGATTAAGTGATGAAGAAGGAAAACTATTATATCATTCATCTCGTACTTCCCACATATCACTTTCATCCGTCAGAAAATTATAAACATCTTGCATCAAATCTCGTGTAGGAATAAAATTTGTATATGATAAATTGAAATATTTTCTATCATATACAATTCATTAATCCTCGCAGGAGTAAATTGTACAGCCTTACCTCATGCGAAGACAACTCCTTGGGTAATTCCATGTAAATTTGCATAGAACTCTTTCACTGCAGGCACAACAACCATAGCGGTATTGTAATACAGAACTTCTCATCGTCTTTGCAAAATGATCTTGTCAACTGGATCACTTGGATTGATCAATCCATGATTAACAAAGCCTCTCTCATTCATTGATCAATCTCTTCTTCGTAATAACTTTATTGTTTAATCCATGCGCGTCGAAACTAATAAACTTTCTTCTATTGAAAACTCCATACCTTGAAGTATTTTTGGAATTAGAAGCCATGAAATCTGAAAATAGGAAGTTTCTAGGCGTCCTAGGAAGTTTTTAGGACTTTTAAAACACCTCCCGGCGATTATTATGGAACAAAGTCCCGCCAAAGTCCACCAAAAATTGTCTAAACCGTCAAACCGCTCTCGGCGCTAGTGGTCAAAATTTTGTGACTTTCATTTTTCATTCAATTTAATTCCAAATTTTTCTCCAATACCATTATTTGACTTAATTTATAATAAATGCAAGTGTGTAGAATTATTATCTACTAATATATAAGACACTTATCAAACAAAATAGTAATACATAGACATATATGTATGGGTTGCCTCCCACAAAGCGCTTGGTTTAACGTCGTCAGCCCGACACACTATTTGCTTAGTTGGGTTGACTTAACATTAAAAATTCTTTAAATTGAGGTATGTGCCCTTCATAATAATATTTTAGATGATGTCCACTAACTTTAAATACCTTTCCAGTGTTAGGATCTTTAATAATAACAGTTCCATAATGATAGACTTTAATCACTTTAAATGGTCATAACCATCTGGATTTCAGTTTTCTTAAAAATAATCTCAATCTTATATTATATAATAGAACTTCTTGTCCAGGTTCAAATTTCTTCTGAATAATAATCTTCCGATCATGCCATATTTTCATTTTTTTTCTTTATAGATTTTTGCTTTATCATATGCATCATTTCTTATTTCCTCAAGTTCCTTGAGTTGTAATAATCATTTCTCACAAACATATTTTAGATTAAAATTAAATTCCTTAATAGCTCAAAATGCTTTATGCTCTAATTCTACTGGTAAGTGACATGTTTTTCTAAATATCAGTCTGTATGGGGACATTCCTATATGAGTCTTATAAGCAGTTCTATATGCCCATAATGTAGTATATATTCTAGCAGACCAATCCAATTCATAAGGATTTACAATTTTTTCTAAAATATGTTTAATTTCACGATTTGATATCTCTGTTAGACCGCTAGTCTGAGGATGATAAGCAATAGAGAATCTATGCATAAAATCATATTTCTTAATTAATTTTTTGATTCTCTTATTTGTAAAATGAGATCCTTCATCAGTAATAATTACTCTTGGCATTCCATATTTTGTAAAAATATTTTAATTAAAAATTTAGAAACACTTCGAGCATCACATCTGGGTACGTCAATAGCTTCAATCCATTTGGACATATAATCAACAACAAGTAATATATAAAAGTTTCCAAATGAAGGCATAAATGGTCCCATAAAATCTAATCCCCACACATTAAAAATTTCAAGTTCTAATGTGTAATTTAGAGGCATTTCATTTCTTCTAGAAATATTTTCTACTCATTGACATCTATCGCACATTGTAATATATCCATTAACATCTTTAAAAATAGTAGGCCAATAAAATCCAACTTGTAAAATTTTATATGTAAATCTATTTGTTCCAAAATGTCCTCCAAATTCAAAATCATAACATATTTCAATTATCTGTTGAGTTTCTTCATAAGGCACACATCTTCTAACAATTAGATCTTTACATTGTTTATACGCATATGGGTCATTCCAAAAATAGTCTTTTGAATCATTTATAAATTTCTTTAATTGTGGATTTTCATATCAGGTGATAAAATATCACTTACAATATAATTCACTATATCAGCATACCACGGTACATCCAATTCATCAATACTATATAACTATTCATCAGAGAAATTTTCTAAAATTTTATTTGCAAAATTAGTTAATATTTTTATTTCTATCATAGACAAATGATCAGCTATCTGATTATTATTTCCCTTTCTATCAATCACAATAAAATCAAACTTTTGTAATAAAACTATCCATCTAATTAATCTTGGTTTAACATTTTTCTTTTGCATTAAGTATTTAATAACAGTATGATCTGTATGCACTATACATTTAGTTCCAATTAAATAAGGTCTAATTTTGTTGAAGGCATAAACAATAACTAATAACTCTTATTTAGTAGTAGTATAATTAATTTTGAGCATCATTTAGAGTCTTACTAGCATAATATGTAACTTTAAAAAGTTTGTCGTGCATGTCCTAATACAGCCTCAATAGAATAATCACTAGCATCACATATTATTTTAATTGGTTTTTCCCAGTTAGGTGGTACTATTATGGGTGCAGCGACTAATTTTTTTTTTAATAATTCAAATGCATTTATGAATTCCTCATCAAAATCAAATTTCGTATCTTTTTCTAAAAGTTGGCATACCGACTTAGTTATTTTTGAAAATTTTTTTATGTAGTGCTTGTAAAAACCAGCATGTCCTAGAAAACTTCTCACCTCTTTAACATTATTAAATGGTGGTAATTTTTCTATAACTTGAATTTTTGCAAGATCGACCTTCATGTATTTTTCAAAACCTTTATGCCCAAGCACAATACCTCCTACAACCATAAATTGATATTTTTCCTAATTTAATACAAGGTTGACATTTTCACATACTTCCAGAACTTTTTTTAAATTATCAAACATAACTCAAACGAAGTCCCAAATACAGAAAAATCATCCATAAATACTTCCATTCCATATTTTATAAAATTGCTAAAAATTGACATCATGCATCTTTGAAATGTTGTAGGTGCATTGCATAGTCCAAAAGACATTCTACGAAATGCAAATGTTCTATATGGGCTTGTAAATGTTGTTTTCTCTTGATCCTCTAGAGTAATTGAAATTTGATGATAACCGGTATATCCATCTAATTCCCAGCCAATTTATCCAACATTTGGTCTAGAAAGGGTAAAAGAAAGTGATCTTTTCTTGTGGTCATAATTAACTTTCTATAGTCAACACAAATTTGTCAACTAGTAACTTGTCTTATTGGTATTAATTTATTTTTCTCATTTTCTTCAATAGTCACTCCTCCTTTCTTCGAAAAACAGTGAATTGGGCTTACCCAAGCACTATTTGAAATAGGATATATAATTCCAGCATCTAACCATTTTAACAACTTCGTTCATTATTGGGTTTAATCTTCTCTAAGGATTAGCTTTAGGTTCATATTGTTCATCTAATAAAATTCTATGCATACAAATTGAAGGATTAATTCCTTTAATACTTGCTAAAGTCCATCGAAAAGCCTTTTTATACTTGTTTAACAGTTCTATCAACTTTTGTTCTTGAATTTCAGTTAACTCAGAAGATAAAATAACAGGCAATGTAGATGACTCTCCCAAAAATACATACTTTAAATGGGCAGGGAATATCTTTAGTTCAAGTTCAGGTGGTTTAATACTTGAAGGAATAAGATTTTTACTATTGTTTTCCAACAAGTCTAACGTTTCAAATTTACCTTGAATATAATCAAAATCTTCTCCTTTTATTTCATCTTCATTCTCAAAAATTTCTCCTTGCTTTAATTTATCATTACACTCATTCTTAAATTGTTCATTATTCAGATAATCAGCTACTTTCATCCTGAAACATTCATTATTTTTTTCTATTGCAGGATATTTCATAGCTTTTGCTATATTAACTTCTTTGATATTAACCTCATTTATTAATTCTCCTTTTTGTACAACTATTATAGCTCTTCCTGTTGTAAGAAATGGTCTCCCTAAAATAATAGGAATCTCTTTATCTTTCTTCATATCCATTACTATAAAGTCTACAGGAAAAATAAATTTATCCACTTTTACTAGTACATCCTCTATAACTCTTTTTGGATAAGTTATTGACTAAAGAGGTACAGTAGTAGGAGAAATTTCTCCCAAATCTAAATGTTTAAAGATCGATAAGGGCATAATATTGATACTCGCTCCTAAATCACATAAAGCTTTTCCATAAGTACGTCCTTCTTAAATTTCACATAACTTGACATTTGTGCTAAAGCTTCAATAAAATAAATATTTATCGTTAATTACTTAAGGATTTCCAAAAATTTTGTAAACTATTTATCTTTATTTTTCTTCTTCAGTCTTTGAGGAAATGGAGGTAATGTGTTTTCTAAAGAAACATGTGTTTGTTTATTTTTATGTTGATCATTTTCCATTTCTTCCTTCTCTTCATCAACTTAAGTTTCTCTTTGGATCCTTGTGTCAACTTTTTTTTTCACTTCGTAATTGAATAGTTTTAATTTTCTCTTTATTTTGATCTTTTGGATTAACTTCCACAGTACTCGAAAGAATTCCAGAAGGTCTGTTACTAAATGCAGTAGCAATATATCCTAATTGATTTTCAATATTTCTAATAGCAGCCCCTTGATTTTGTATTTGATTTCCTATATTCAACATCACTTCTTCCATCATCAACTTCTTTTCCTTAACTTGTGGTTTAGGATTAAAGTTAAATCCTGGAGGATAATAAAGTAAAAAATTAGGATTTCCTTGATTGTTCATATTTCCTTGATTGTTCAGATTTCCGGATGGATTCACAGGATTGTTATAATTATTCCAACTAAAATTAGGATGATTTTTCCATCCAGGGTTAAAATAGTTACAATAAGGATTGTTATTTCTATTATTTATAGCGTTTAAAGTTTCATAAGATGGTTTAGTATCAATAATCTGTCCTAGTAAATTTTCCTCTAATACTGGGAATATTTGAGAATAATTCACTCTTATTTGACCAATCTTTTTAGAAATAGCAGCAATTTGAGATGCCAAAATAGAAATTGCATCAAAAACATTAATACTGTCTACTCTCTTAGAAATTACTCTTTCAGAGGGCCATTAAAATTATTAGTAGTCATTTTTTCAATTAAAGAATATGCTTTATCAAAAGGTTTTGACATTAATAATCTACCCGCAACAACATATATAATAGATCTTAGTGATCCTACTAATCCATTGTAAAAAGTTTGAATTATTAACCAATTTGGCAAAGCATGGTGTGGAAATTTTCTAAGAAGATCTTTAAATCTTTCCTAGGCTTCATATATTGATTCCCCTTCAAACTGATAAAAAGATGTAACATCATTTCTAAGCTTAGCGGTTTTCGAGGGAGCAAAATATTTAGCCAAGAATTCTGTGATAGTTCTCCCCAAGTTCTAATAGATCTAAGTGCTAATGAATTTAACCAAGCCTTGGATTTATCCCTTAATGAAAAAGAAAAAAGTCAAAGCCTAACAACATCATTAGACACTCCGTCATATTTAAATGTAGCACAAATCTCAAGAAAACGATCCTCCAAACTTATTATTTTGTACCATTTGGATAATAGTAGGTTTAAGATCAAATGAATTAGCAACAACATCAGAATTTTGAATAGTCAAGTGAAGTTCATCTAATGTCGGATTCACATAATCTTTTAAAGGTCTTTGTCGATTCTCATTTATTGGATTTTCTAAGTTATTTGCCATTTCTTCTAAATTTTTAATTTCACTTTGTTGTTTTCAAATTTTTTTAATATTACGTTCGAACTCTGAATCGTAAGGTACTAAGCCTTCAGATCTAATATTTCGCATAAGCAAATAAAGTAAGCAAAGTAAAATTCTTTTTTTTAAATACTCTTAAATAAATTTCTTTTTCGATTTTTGATTATTTTTATTTTTTTTATTTTTATATATTTTTATCGTATACATATTATCTCTAACTTTCCTAATTTATCAAAACTATTTAATTTACCTAAATTTAATCGTTAACTTTCCCACACAACGGTGCCAAAAACTTGATCCTAATTTTTTTATATGTAAGGATTTATGAACTTGACACTACTACAACGCCAAAAACTTGATCCTTGTATGAAAAGTAAGTTGTGTAAAATATATATAATTTTAGGCAATTAATAATGAGATTTTTTGCAAGTACACATATCATTCTCAAGTAATAAAAGACTTTCTATTTAAGCCCCAAATATTGATCCCACAGGGAAGGTGCAAATTGGCAATGATAAGTTTTACTAGGAAATTTACAGAAAATCAAACGAAATCACTGTCACTAATTTCGAATGTTGATATGTTATCAAAACTAAAGTACTTAACTATTAGCAAAACAGAAATGTAAAGTTTAAAAACTAAATACTAATATATTAACTATATTTATGTAATGGAGATTTCTTATGTGAAAAAATATCCTTCTCACTATAATGAGGTTCTTGTGAAATGAGATGAGATAAATGTTTATAATATGTATTGTGCCAAATAGGAGCAATTATAATTCTTTAGCCTGATATAGTGCATAGAAAATCATTGCTTAATCCTAGGTTTAGTCCCTAAATCCGTGGCTAGGCTATGAGGATACCGGCTCCCACTCCAGAGCTCCCACTTCCATTCACCTAAAGGCTAACTCTAGCTTTAGTTTTTAAACACTAAGACTGAATTAGGGATTTTAGTCTGTCACCCTAAAGATTCTCCAATTCTACACCCAATAAAGAATATTTTCCTATTTATTGGCACTTAATTCCATGAACAAATTTCTCCTCCATGAAATCAAATATGATCCTCACTCTGTTGTAGAACTCATACTCTATTTCCCGGATCATATGTTTCACAATATATTTTAACAATTCAATTGGCCAGATCAAAATGTAAATTAAGTTCGGAGTTGAAAAATCATCACAATTTATTTTATATTTTAATATTGGCACATCATATTATCTCTTCATTTCAGCATATCTCAGAGTAGGGAGAAAGATAGAGGGAACTACTCAGACTTCATGAGAAAGATACAACAAAACATAAATTTCATATACAAAAGAAAGTTCATACAGCACTACTAAACAAATAAAACTTATCTAAAACTCTTTCTCAAAGAAAATCCCTTGTAGCCTTTCCTTAGAAATGTAGGAAGAAGATTTATCTCACTTTTCTCCTTCTGCAACACCCTTACAGAAAGTTTCATACTAAATCTCACCACACAAACTCTAAACAATAAAAGAAAATTCACTAATGGACTCTTATATGGTGGTGGAATGAAGATGAATTATGAAGAATGGCGAAAATGGAGTGTGGTGGAACATTTTGGAGCGAAAAGGAGTCCCTTTCTTGATGAATTTTGGCCCCAAATAAAGCCCAAGGTCGGTTCTCCAAGTGGTGCCTCCAAAAACTCCTTAAAAATCATCTAAATACATTGAACCTTTTAGAAATGGGGGGCTGAACCACCTTTGGTGACATCGACGCTAGTCTACCTCCATTGGCCCTAAGCAAAAATTTTAGTTGTTATGTTGTTTTGCACCGTCGACAATGCCCTTGGGGCGGTCAGCGTTGAGTACTTCTTCAAAAACGTCATTTTGACTCCAAATTCCATCATTTTTGCTTCCTTTTTACTTTAAGTCCAAAAAATCAACAACCTATAATAAAAGACCAAAATACCTTCCATGAAGGTGCAATATCACCAAAAATAAGTATAAAATATGGGTCTAAAAATGCATATATTTTTGTTGTATCACTAGCCCAACCCACCCAACCTCAAGACAATTTGACCCAAATTGAACCCCTTCACCAAAATTGACTTAGACATGCCTAAGTGACCAAATTAATGACACCACAACCACCAAGCACACTTTAGTGATCAGCCTAGACCCACCTAGACTAGCCATGGTGGGCTATGGACCAATGGTTCCCTAAATTAAGGGTTCTCATCCCATTTTTGGGTCTAAGCCAAAATATCTCCACCATCATGACAAACCATTAGTTGTTAATCATAATTGACCCTCCCCCCTGGCTCACCTGACTTATCTGGCCACCATCCCTAGCCCTGCCGCAGGCCTAGTGGTCGAAAAACACCAAAATTGAGAGCCCCCATGCCTAACTCAAACCCAATTTCACCCATCCAATGTGTCCAACTTTGATTGGTATTTGACATTTTGAAGCCTTGCATATAAGCCCTTAATTGAACCTAAATTGAAGCCCTAAGCTCCACCCTAAGCCCCTCTATTTAAACCACCTTCTTCATGGACAAAAGGAAGCTAATCAAAATCCTTAGGGAAACTCTGCAAAAATTTCACCAAAGACTCTCCAAGCCTTCCTCAGCTCAAGAAAACAATCTTCCCCCTCTATTTCTCCGTGTGAGAGTTCAATTTTGAGCTCAAAATCAGGCCAGAACTAAAACACATTTTTCCATAGCCCCATAGTGAACCAAAATCCAATTAATTGTGCACACACCATCCCCACAGTGAAAGGAGTTGATCGTCCACAAAAGCCCCCTCTCAAACAACCCCTAACCAAGCTCTAGACCAACACCTGAAATCGAGTTTGATCGAAATCATAGCTAGACAATTCACTAGGTCTTGAGAGTTCATTTGGAGGTTCGTTGGACCCAATCGAGGCTACCAAAACCATCTGATTGAGGCCTCCCCTCTCAGACAAAGGTATTGAGCCCTAACCCTAACCTGAGCTTCTTTTGATTCTCCATGTGTAATAGCTCGATTTCATTCTTTATAAACCGTATAGATATGTTCGCCTTGAGTAGATGAAGGTTTGGAAACAAACCCCATGCGATTTGGTTGAGTCTAAGTGAAGATTTTAAGGTTTTAGTGTGAACGGTTTACGGGTTAGGTCATTTGGGGACGATAATGGAGAGCCGTCTGATTGCCCATTTATTTCATCAACGAAAGAGATCAAGTTGGACCAACCATTGGTGCAAGAAGGCGGGCTGCGTGGTAGTTGAGGTGGATGGCGGGGTCAAATGGCGGAGCGTCGCGTGTGAGTTCGGAGTCGTCATAGGATGAGGTGGCGCCGCGTGTTTAAGTAGAAAAATATGAATTTTCTGAATAATTTTTAACGTCTGATCTTCAAAAATCCATATCTTTCTCTAGAAAAATCATAAAAATAAAAAAAAATACCCTCTTCCTCAATGAACAGAATAGAATAATGTGGTTTAAAAATAAAAATTATTTGTCATGCAAATGATTTTAAATTAATTAAATATTCTCTGAGGTAATTTAATTCATTATGATTAAATACTAACCACCAA
The DNA here is from genome assembly GCA_002079205.1 of Phalaenopsis hybrid cultivar. Classification (NCBI taxonomy): domain Eukaryota; kingdom Viridiplantae; phylum Streptophyta; class Magnoliopsida; order Asparagales; family Orchidaceae; genus Phalaenopsis; species Phalaenopsis hybrid cultivar. The sequence continues at coordinate 95,061 of JXCR01066633.1, forward strand.
GACTTGAAATTTTTAGGGTTAGTTTCTCATGATAGAGGGCATCTTCTATGATTTTCTCAAAGTCAGAGAACACCTCTGTGCTTCTAACCCTAATTTTCAAGCCTGAGTGGCTACTTTGGTTTTATTTAATTATTTAAATTAAAATATCTTTCAAAAAATTATGGGATCAATTTTTTTAGGTTTCTTGTGGTCAGAGGAGCTTAGGAAAAATAATGTGATGATTTGAATAATTTTGTATCTTTTGGTTTCTAATTAAATATTTTTATCTTGTATTAAATTATTTAAATTAAATGTAAATAACAAATTGACAAAATCAACTCCACATTGTTCATAAAAATCATTTCAACTCACTGTAAAAATTTCAAACTTATTTAAGTTAATTTGGTCATTAAAGTGGATTTTGTAAGTAAAAATTGTATATTTGCACAAAATAAACTATATTAAATTAAATAAGCTTAGAAAAATCATGAAAAATAGTTTTTCGAGTTCCTTATGATTAGGGGCATTTAATAAAAATGAAAGCTATTTTTGTGAAAATATTTTATTTTAAAGTATATTTTGAATTAAAAATAATTAAAATAATAAAGATTTTCAAAAATACAAAAAATAGTCCAAAAATATTTGCAATCATTCCCTAATCAATTGGGACCCCTTTAAATATTTTTCCTGATTTTTCTAAATTAAAAATAAATTTCTAAACGCCTAAAATGTGTTTTCCTTGTTTTTTCATTAAAATAATTACAACAAATTAAATATAAATCATAAAAATATAAAATTTGTTCCTCTAAGTTTCATGGACTCATGAGGGTTTAAACAAAAATTAAAAGTGATTTTTGAAGATTAAAACATATTTTTGTATTTAAATATTCATTAAAAATGACCTTTAAATAAATATAATAATTACAATATTTTTCAAAAAAAATTTGGTCAAAGTATTCTTCTGACCTATGAAAACCTTCAATAATTTTCCCATAAATTAAAACTTCATGTTGTTTAATTAAATCAATTAACATTGAAAAAATCTATTTTTGGGTAAAAACAATTATTTTAAATTAAATCAAATTTTAAAAAATCATACTTTCCTCTCTGATATTTTAATTAATTCATGGATGGGATACTCAAGTATTTTCCAAAGTTTTTTGAATTTTACTTAAACCATTATAAAATGGAAAGCCCGAAGGGCAAGGTGGTAATTTTAGATTTTGGAGTCTTAATCAAAATTTAGAGTTAACCATTGGGGTTGGGAAACTTTGATCCTTAATAAATATATTGGATGATTGAAATGCAATGGGTTAAAGGTAGAAACCAACTTGCCACCATTGCATAATAAGAATAAAATTTCTTGAATTACTCTTTGGAAGTTAAACAAAAAATTAAATGATTCTTAAGTGATGGGCTTAAGCCAGAGAGATGATAATTTACTTATCTTAAGCCTAAAATTGATGATGATGTAATCTTTCAATGAGAATATGTGTCATTTAAACCAAAATCTTAACCACTACCAATTTCCCCCATTATGATTGTTAAAGGCTTGGTAGTGACATAGGCTCAATGTCTAAATTCAATGGATTAGATCTAGAAGATAATATGATTGGGGACTAACACCTCGTAAACACTCCAAGCCCATTTGTGATGAGCACCAAATCTTTAATTACTTAAGCTTGCCTCAGGGCATTCATCCAAATAATCTTTAAATTAAAGTATCAAATTTATTCAGTATCCTATCCTTGGGATAATTGAATTGTCAAGCTTCACTAGGCAACGAGGTAGTCACACTCTAACCTTGGATGATTAATATAATAATATGATAAGTTCTAAATGAACTTAAAATAATTTAAGAAATCCTTGAAGTAGTTCAGGGTCATCCCCCGAACACTTTGGAATCTTTTGGATATTTTGAAGGACAAATTGAGCTTACCATATTTTGTTCTAAAATTATCTATTAAGATCTTCTGAGATTTGATAAAGTCATAACTTGGGGTTTGGTAGCTATACGTTCATCTACTCCTGCAATTTGAATTCTTTGCAAGCTTATATATATATATATATATATATATATATATATATATAT
>JXCR01066637.1:2197-69657 GCA_002079205.1 Phalaenopsis hybrid cultivar
ATATATATATATAATATATATAGATATGTCTACACACACACACACACACACATATATGTGTGTGTGTGTGTGTGTGTGTAATATGCATACATACATACATATATATATAAATCCTTCGTATGTTTTGATGGATATGCCGGGAGACGCATCATCTATCGAGTATGTATCACTTTCTCCGCTTGGCAAAGCTTGCCTTCGAATGGATTTGACAGCCAGATTGAAAGTAAATTAAGATCAAAGTGAAAAGATCATCACAACTTCTTTAACATTCTCATGCTCAACCAATTCAAATCACCTTTTCATAAAATTCAAAGCAAAAGAGAAATACAGAGAAAACTACTCAGAACTCATGGAGAAGGTACAACAAAACTCGAAATTTATATATAAAAACAAAGTCATACAAACTACAATAAGTAAATACCACTTATCTCTAATTCCTCCTCAAGAAAACTCATTGAAGTTCCTCTGAATCTCTTCCTTTCCTTACAGTATACAAAATTCTTCTTCGAAGCGACAAGGAGGAAGAAATCTCTTACTTTCCCTCCACTCTTACAATCTCTTGAAGAATTCCTCACAATCTAACCCCAAATTAAACTCTCTACACAGTAGAAGAGTTTTTCCAAGTGTTGCCTAAGCATCCCCTCAAAAATAGTCCACATTCAATGCACCTGTTGAGATAACCGTCGATCTTGCCATCGGCAGCCTCAAGGGCGTCGTCGGCGGCCTTCTGGAATATTTGATTCTAAACTCTCGGGAAAAACCCACAGTCGGTGCCGTTGGGCTCGCAGTCGGCACCATTGGACTTGATGTCAGCGCCCTAGTTCAAATCTTCATATTTTGGTCCTTTTCACTTCAAATTCGCTCCTTTTTGCATCTTTTTGCTCCAATGACCATAATTCAACATACCTGCAACAATAAAAAAATATATCTTTCTTTACAGTGCAATATCATCAAAATCAGTCTAAAATAGGTATAAAAATCTCAACATATTTTTTCTTGGTCACATCTTACGTTTAAGTAAGAATATTTTGCTAAGTAGATTTTTTTGTCATCTAAAATTTCTAAATTCCTAAAAAACATATAACAATTTTCCCTGTGGGATTGATATTCGGGGTTTAATCAAAATTCATATTTTACTTGATAACGATACGTATACTTGCATAGTATCCCATATTTAAATATTATAATTATATTCTTATTTCTTTCACAGTGAAAAACTTACGTAACTTTTGATTTGGATCAAATTTTTGGCTTTATTGCGAATTAAAAATAACTATTACAAAAATTAAGCTATAATCGCATACATCACATTTTATATCTATATAGAAAGGCAGGATCAATTTTTTGGTGTCGTTGCTGGGGAAAATGTAGAAAATAAAAAAAATTTTCAAAAGAAGTTTTTAGAAAGCAAAATTTCTATTTTTACAAATTCTTATTTAAACTTTAAGATTTATTTTAGGAATATTATAGTGTCATTTTTATATTAAGTTCTTGTTTGTGTGTTTTTATTTTTATTTATTTTATTTTATGTGTTTTATAGTAATGTATGCGTAGTTCAGGTTCCATAGGACTTGTGCCTTACTACTCAAAATTAGAAAGAATAATTGAAAAAATTAAAAATTACAAAAAAAATTCAAGATATGACAAATGAAAATAATTAAAATGTTGAAAAGTTTAAACCTTTAAGAAATTATGCAAACCATACGGAGGATGAACTTCATTGTAATATTCAAAAATCCGCTGTAGTGGTTAATTCATTTGAGCTTAAACCTATTATTATCCAAATGATATCAAATAATTAGTTTGGGGGAGCACCAATTGAAGATCCAAATTTAAATCTTATCAATTTTCTAGAATTTTGTGTTATATTTAACTATGATGGTGTATCAGATGATGCTATAAGACTTAGTATATTTCTTTCTCTATGAGGGATTAGACTAAGATATGTTTACATTCGTTATCACCTGGATCTATCAGAACTTGGAGTGATTTAGCACATAAATTCCTTGTTAAATATTTTCCATCATAAAAAACTGCGAAACTTAGAAATAATATTACATTTTTTTGTCAGTTTGAAGGGGAATCTATTTATGAAGCATGAGAACGATTTAAAGAGCTCTTAAGAAAGTCTCCACACCATGTTATACCATATTGGTTAATAATTCAAACTTTTTATAATGGATTAATTGGATCTCTTAAATCTATTATCGATGTCATTGCTGGTGGTTCATTGATGTCAAAACCATTTCATGATGCTTATGCTTTAATTGAAGAAATGGCTACAAATAATATTCAATGGCCTTCTAAATGGGTAAATCTTAAGAAAGTAGCCAATATTCATGAAATTGATGCTTTTGTCATGCTGGCAAATCCAGTTGCAGCAATTTCAAGGAAGTTAGACCAATTTGGAATGAATTTTTTTCAACCAATTCCTATGATTAAAGAGAATTCATTAGGCCAAATGGTAGATTATCAAGCATCATTAGAGACTTTGGGTGCCATAAACAATAAGTAGAATTACCAATATTCAAATTATTATAACCCAGGTTGGAAGAACCATCCTAACTTTAACTGGAACATTACTTTGGGTAGTAATAATCATCAATGGGGGAACAATCAAGTAAACCCATTGGAAAACTGGAACATCCAAGGAAATAGTAATTATAGACCTACTAATCCTCCAGGTTTTAACAGTAAACCACAATTTAAGGAGAAAAAGTTGTCTATAGAAGAAGTGGTGTTATAAATAGAAAATCAGTTACAAAGTTAAGGAGCCACAATTAGAAATATTGAGAATCAATTGGGACAAATTGCAAATTCATTAAGTAATAGATCCCAACGAACACTTCATAGTAATACAGAAATAAATCCGAAAGACCAGAATAAAGAGCAAGTAAGAGTCGTTCAACTCAGAAGTGGAAGAGAATTGTAAGGTAGAGTTTAAAAAGAGACTGAAGTAGAGAGAGAAGAGATTGAAGAACCAAAAGAGGACGCTCTGAAAGGTTCAGAGAGACCTATTTCTCCACTTAAAATTGATTTGGAAAAACCACCTCCTCCATTTCCTCAGAGGCTTCGACAACAAAGGTTGGATAAGAAATTTTCAAAATTTATGGAAATTTTTAAGAAGCTTACAATTAATATTTCATTTGTTGAAGTTTTAGAACAAATGTTAAGATATGTAAAGTTTATGAAGGATATTCTTAACAGTAAAAAGAATTTTGAAGATAATGAAATAGTTGCACTTAGTGAGGAGTGTAGTGATAGAATTCAAAAAAAGCTTCCTAAAAATCTTAAAGATCCTGGTAGCTTTACAATTACATGTGCAATAGGAGACATAATTTATGGAAAAATTGTATGTGATTTAGGAGCAAGCATCAACCTTATGCCATTATCAATATTGTTTGGGATTAGGAGAAATAACCCCTAATATTGTAACTCTGTAGTTAGCAGATCGATCAATAACCTATCCTAAAGGAGTTATAGAAGATGTCTTAGTGAAAGTGGATCAATTTATCTTTCCTGTTGATTTCATTGTGCTAAGCATATGGAGGAAGATAAAGAGATACTTATCATTTTAGGGAGACCTTTCCTAGCCACAGAAGGACAAAGATAAAGAGATACCTATCATTTTGGGGAGACATTTCCTAGCCACAAGAAGAGCAATGATGATTCCTATCATTTTGGGGAGGCCTTTCCTAGCCATACGAAGAGCAATGATAGATGTGTAAAAAGGAGAATTAACTATGTGTGTCAATGATTAAAAAGTTACATTTAATATTCCAAATCAATGAAACACCCTACAAAAGGTAAAGATGATGAATGCTATAGAATGGATGTTATAAGACACTTAAGTGAATGTCATTTCAAAACAAATTATGAAGAGAAATATAAATTTAAAGAGTTGGAACACGGCAAGAAGAGGAATTGGATCAATATGAAGATTTATATAAGGAAGATTCAAGTTATATTGAAAAAAGATTTGAAGTTTTGGATACAACGGAAAAAGATACATCTTTTTGCCTATCAATTGAAAAACCTCCCGAGTTTGAGTTGAATTTGCTTCCTGAATATTTAAAATATGACTTTGTGATTCCTCTACATTACCTATTATAATTTCCTCAAAATTATCTATAGAAGAAGGAGAGAGTTTGATGAACACTTTAAAGAGTTATAAGAAAGCCTTTGGATGGATAATTGCTAATATAAAAGGAATCAGTCATTCAATTTGTATGCATAGAATTCATATGGAAGAGAACTGCAAACCCAAGGATGATCCTCAAAGGAGATTGAATCCTATTATGAAAGAAGTGTTAAGAAACAAATTTCAAAGTGGTTAGATGTTGAAATTATCTACTCTATTTCAAATAGTGCATGGGTTAGTCCAATTCACTACGTTCCTAAGAAAAGAGGAGTGATTGTGACTTTGAATGAACATAATGAGTTAATATCAACAAGACAAGTCACAGGATGGAAAATATGTATTGATTATAGAAAATTAAATCTCACCACTAGGAAAGATCATTTTCCACTATCCTTTCTAGATCAAATGCTAGATAGACTAGCTGAGCATAAATCCTTTTGTTTTCTGGATGGATATACTGGTTATCACCAAATACAAAAGCTTCTGAGGATTAAGAGAAAATAACTTTTACAAGTCCTTATGGTACATTTGCTTTAGAAGAATGTCCTTCAGTTTATGTAATGCACCTGCTACATTTCAAAGATGCATGATGTCAATTTTTTGTGATTTACTTGAGAAAAGAATTGAAGTTTTTATGGATGATTTTTTAGCGTTTTGAACTTCATTTGAATCATGTTTAAAACTTCTATAAAAATTTCTTAAGCGCTATGAATAAATAAATTTAGTCCTAAACTGGGAAAAATGCTAATTTATGGTAACAGGAGGAATAGTTTTGAGACATCAAAATTTAGAAAATGGTATGAAAGTAGACCCTACGAAAATTCAAGTGATCGCTAATTTACCTCACCCAACAAGTGTGGAGGAAATTAGGAGTTTTTTAGGACATGCTTTATTCTATAGGCGTTATATTAAAGACTTTTCAAAAATTGTTAAGCCTCTATGTCATTTACTTGAAAAAGATGTAATTTTTAATTTAAATAAAGAGTGCCTAAAATATTATGAATTATTAAAAGAAAAATCAATCACTGCACCAATTATTGTTTCACCAGATTTGGAAAAACCTTTTGAATTAATGTGCAATGTTAGTGATTATGCTGTTGGAGCTATTTTAGGACAAAAACATGATAAGATTTTCAAGGTTATCTACTATGCTATTAGAACTCTTAATGAAGCTCAAATTAATTATACCACAACTAAGAAAGAGTTATTAACAGTAGTATATGCTTTTGATAAATTCAGATCATACTTAATTGAAACTAAAGGTATGATGCATACAAATCATTCTACTATTAAGTATTTAATGAAAAAGAAGGATGCAAAATCAAGATTGATAAATGAGTTCTTCTTTTGCAAGAATTTGACTTTGAAATAGTAGATAAGAAGGGAGCTGAGAATTAAATTACTGATTATATGTCCAGGCTTGAATTGGAAAACTACTCAATTTTGAAAAGGAAATTAATGAACATATTCAAGATGAGGAATCATTCAATGTTAGTGAGTGGTGTGTTCCATGGTATGCCAACATTGTGAACTTCATTGTTAATGATATTATACAATATGGAAAGACATAACAACAGAAGAGGAAATTTAAATATGAAGCTAAGGCTTATTTTTGGGATGACCCATTTTTATATATATAATGAAAGGATCTTATTATTCGAAGCTGTGTGCCTTTAGAAAAAAATTATGAAATTATCCAAAAATGTTATAATTCTGATTTTGGGGGACATTTTGGTGTTGATAAAACAACATACAAAATTTTACAATCTCAGATTTTGGGGGACATTTTGGTGTTGATAAAACAACATACAAAATTCTACAATCTGGATTTTAATTAGCCTACAATCTTTAGAGATTTTAACACTTATATCAAAACTTGTGATCGATGTCAACGAGTAGGTAATATTTCTAGGAGGAATGAGATGCCCCTCAATTATGTGTTAGAAGTTGAGATATTTGATGTTCAGGGATTAGATTTCATGGGATAATTTATACCATCTTTCAAAAATTTATTTGTATTGTTAATAGTAGACTATGAATCTACATGGATAGAAGTTGCTGCTTTACCTCAATGTGATGCTCAAAGTGTTGCAAAGTTTTTAAGAACGAACATATTTTGTAGATTTGGGATGTCGAGAGTAATCATAACTGACGGGGGAAGTCATTTTAAAAATGCAATAATAGAGAAATTATTAAAGAAATATCATATTAACCATAGAACTGCTACTGCTTATCATCCTCAGATAAGTTGTTTGACTGAATTATCCAATCGTGAAATTAAAGGAATATTGGAAAAATCTGTAAATTCAGCTAAAATGGATTAGTCAGCTAAACTTGGCTATGCTTTGTGGGCTTATAGAACTGCATACAGAACTCCTATAGGAATGTCCCCACATAGGCTAATATTTGGGAATGTGTGTCACTTACCAGCTGAACTTGAGCATAAAGCATATTGGGCTATTAAGGAATTTAATTAAAATTTGAGAGATGCTGGTGAGAAGAGGTTATTACAATTAAATGAGCTTGAAGAGATAAGAAATGAATCTTATGAAAGTGCTAAGATTTAAAAAGAAAAGATGAAGATGTGGCATGATCGGAGGATTCTTACTAAAAATTTTCAGCTAGGGCAATAAGTTTTGCTTTATAATGCAAGGTTAAGATTATTTTCAGGCAAACTTAAGTCTAGATGGTTGGGCCCATTTGTTGTGATGAAAGTTTATGCCTATGAAGCTGTGGATATCAAAGATCCTAAAATTGATAAAATATTCAAAGTGAATGATCACAGACTGAAATCCTACTTTTTAGGTGACCAACTTAAATTAAATAATTTTATGATGTTAAGTCAACAAGATTAAGCACTGGTTACGTTAGGCTGATGACATTAAACCAAGCGCTCTGTGGAAGGCACCCCATAGTTATCTGCGTGTTTGTTTTTATTTTTATGTTGTTGTGTGTCTTTTAGGAAATTCTGATAGTATTTTGACTATATAATGAGTTAGTGATTATTCTAAGACCTTAAAAGATGACTTAGACATGTAGAACAAATGTTTGTACGTTAAGTTAACCTGTGCTAAATTAAGCACTGGCAGTTAAGCGCCAAGATCTGACGCTTAAGCACGACAGTTAAAAAACATGCGCTAAATTCAATTTCTAGAAGTTTAAACCATGAATTGGTAAGCTTGAACATGGGAGATGGTTCTAGGACATGCCAAGAAGTTTTAGGAGGAGTTTAGGGCCTATAAATAGAAGGGTATGAGTAGAAATCTCACCACACCTCTATTTAACTCTAAATTTTAAGTGAAAAGAGAGCAGTTTTGAAAAATGTCATCTTGAGAGAGTGATTTGAAGAAGCAGGAGGAAGTAATGAAAAAAAGTTTAATAGTCAGAGTGTGCAAGAGATGTATAAAAGTTTTCTCGCCATTAATATCGAAGGAATAGCATAGAAAATCACTAAAATTGAGGCTAATGTGGCTTCAATTGAATTGAAAGTGATGGACGTTAAAGCACATCTGGATCATATGGGTTGACAACTTAAGATGCAGTTTAACCATAATAGTTTTATAGAAGAAACAAACAAGATAATGTATATGAAGAATAAGTGGATTGAAAAATATTCAACTATAGTAATTAATCATCGTTCATTTTTCTAGATATACATGCCAAATGCTGAAGGAGAAACTAATGATAGGCCAGAATTTGTTCCATCGACTAGAGAGTGGAATTAAGTTTGTTTTTAGTGTTTGTTAATGATAAGTGTGTTTAGTGTATTTTAATGTTATGTTTGTCTAATGTTTATGTTAGGAATTTTTCCTCATCCGAGATTATTTGGATGGAGAATTTATGTATTTAAAAGTGTTTATAATCATTTATGAATTAATATAAGTGTTTTGTTTGTGAGAAATTTCATGTTATTATGTGTTGAATCGATTTAGTTAAGATTGGTGAATCTTGAGTAAGAGAAGTGATAAGAGGGAAGGAAAAAAGTGTATGAAGTGTTTTGAGGCCATATAGGGTTAGTTGACTTAGGCTAGACGTGCATTTCACTTAAATAAAAAAAAATCAAAATTTGTGCATTGGCGCCTGAGCGCCAAAACCCGCGCTTAAGCGCTGCCTAAACCGAGAGACAGGGGCCTAAGAGCCGAACCATTCTTGCTTAAGCACCAGTTCACGAAAATCAGTTCGCGAATGGTTTTAAGTGAAAAACTGGTCTAAAAAACTTCATTAACACACCTTGTAATCACCTTCTTCCTCGAGTTTTTGTGATTTTGGGGCTAGGGCACACCATATTTGAAGATTTTTAAGAGATGTGAGGATAAAATTGCTAGATTTGAGATCCTTGAGGTAAGAGCTTCACTTTTATGAAAAAAATTTTATTTTTACCATGTATTTTGAGCACATTCATATGCTACCCAAAAATCACTATTCATGGTGAAAATTTGAGAAAAATCTATGAAAAAGACATGGATTTGTTAGTTAAGCTTTTAGGAGTTTAGTTTAGTGATTTGGAGTTGAATGTGGAATTTATTTTTAATTTTATAATTTTTTTTAGAAATGGCACCGAGAATGAAGAGGAGTGAGGGGAAAGGCTCCATTCTATTGAAACAAGTTTGTCGGTTTGAGAGCTAAGGATCAATACAGTGATGCACTACAATCAAGAAAGTTAATTCCCGAGCAATGTTTTAAAAATCTAGGAGGAGTTAATGAAGATTTCATTGTTCACCACCAGTGGGAATTGTTCTGTTGTTTTTCTGCTATCGCTGTGATTTCTGTTGTGCGAGAGTTCTATGTAAATCTCTCTGAAGCTGATGAAGAAGGAGTCATGGTGAGGGGGAAGATTGTGCCTTTTTCACCTGAGGTAATTAATAAGTTTTATCAATTTCCCCCAAGTACTTTATGTTTTTATTCAAACTATAGTCCTACTGAGGAGGAGCTAAATGAGATTATTTCATCTTTGACTGCTGGGAGAGGGTTATGGAAGAGCATAAATGAAAGAAGAGTAAACTTTTCTACTTCAAAGTTGGATGCCACTGCAAAGTCATGGAATTAATTTATTTCTTCTCATCTGCTACCTACAAATCATTTGAGTGAAGTGACTCGAGATATAGCAACCTAGAACTATTGCATTTAGCAGTTCAATCCTGTTGATATTGGAGTTTTGATTCATGGAGTTATTACTATTTCAGCCGATGCGACTTTTTTATTTGCTCAATTTTATATATTCTATATAGTCACAATGATATAAACGCAAGTATACGTATCGCTCAAGTAATATAGGACTTTCTAATTAAGCCCCGAATATCGATCCCACGAGGAAGCAAGGAAATATGTCCTTAGTCAAATTCCAGTCTACTACTATTAGTCCTTAGTTTGGAATGTCGATTAAAATGACATTTTGTTTAGCAACTACTCCTAAATGTGAATTTTAAATATAAGGATAGTAACTATTCTTAAATGTAAATATTAAATTCTAAAGATACCCTTTCTAGATGAATTGGTTTGGCGAATTTTAAGATTTTCAAAACTATTATTCTTATGTAGTGAGTTGGATAATATAAAGGAATGAGATACATTAAATATTGTATGTGCCAAATAGGAGCAATTTTAATTCTCTACCCTCATTCAGTGTTATAGAAAATCATTGGCTAATCTCAAGTTTATTCCCTAAATCAATGGCTAGGCTAGGAGGATACTGACTCCCACTCCATAGCTCCCACCTCCCTTCCCCTGAAGGCTAACTCTTGCTTTAGTTCTTTAAACACTAAGACCGAATTGGGAATTTTAGTCTGTCACCCTAAAATCTCCAATTCTATGCCCATCAAAGTATATTTCCTTATTTATTTGCATAAAACTCCCATGAACTTCACCATCCATGGAATTTGAATGTGGTTCCACTTTGTTGAGAATTACACCGCCCTCTCGAGTCAATGCAATTACATCGAATTTTAACACTACAAAAGGCCTTTATTGTAATATAAATGAAGTGTAAGTAAGAAAATATCACATTTATAATTAAAACTTCTTCAAGCATGCATCCCAAAATCCAAAACATGAATCCTGCTCATTGTAAAAGAAAAGTAAAAGGAAAATAATGACATAATTCTTTCATGCCACTATTTCCTAAGAAGAATAAAGAGTAAGAGAAACACATCACAAAGCACGAAGAAAACACAACGAAAAACTTTATTACATCAAAGTAATTCCACTAGATAAGTGTTTACAAAATCATAAGATAATGAAGAACACAATACTTAGTTTTTTCCTACTAGATAAGTGTTTACAAAACCATAAGATAATGAAGAACACAATACTTAGCTTTTTCCCTTAAAACTTCATTTAACCAAAGCAAATCCACTGAATAAGTGTTTACAAAAATCAAAAGATAATGAAGAACACAATACTTAGTTTTTTCCCTTTGAAAGAATAAAATCTCTCCCACAAAGTATCCCACCGATCTATGCAATGCTAGAACATTCCCTTTCAAATTCTCTCAAAATCCCCTCACAAATCTCTCCAAATAGGTGAAAATCTACATTTTTACTTACATTATAAGATCTCTAAACATTCTCCACATTTTCTCACTCACACACACGCGCGCATGCATATGAGAGGTGTCAAACCTTCTTTTTTAAAGAGACACAAATTCCCTCCTTTTTCCAAGAGACAAATCTATTCATCCAAAAGATATTTCTCTTCATTCAAGAGCCTTATCCAATTGTCTAGATTTATTGAATTGCTTCATGGGGTGTTTAAATTACTTTGGAGCCTTCTAGAACATCAAAAACCGCCAAAAATCGATCCATGACCGTCCCGGGCGCCGTCTGTGCCATTTTGGGCAATATCGGTGTTGTTTTATCATCATTTTTCTGCTCTTCAGTGTCGCTGGCACCGGTTTTGGTACTGCCGGCGCCCACCCTGCACATCTCCACCATTTTACTTCGTTTGGCTCTATTTTAGCTCTGTTTCGCCCTATTTCAGTTGCGTTACGTTCCTAACAGATAGTCCTAAAAAATAAGCATAAAAATGACCTTTCTTTGAAGTGTAATTTCATTCAAAAATGTGTGAGAAGTGTAAAAAAGATGAAGCATAGAAAGATATATCAAAATGTGTCAGGATAAATTTTTTTTTCTTGCTCGTTTTTGCTCCAAATTGCATCGTTTTTTCTTCTTTTTCTCCAAAACTCCATTTTATATACCTGAAATTAAAAATATACAAAATACCTTCCTTTAAAGTGTAATAATTGTACATTTTTTAGGTGTATCAAAATCCCCCAAACTTAAATGTTACTTGTCCTCAAGTAACCCTTTTACTACATAAGAATATGACTTAGGATAAGTCATAGAGACTAACTTATAAACTTCTATACTTTAGTTTAATAAAAAAAATAGTAAAATTTAAGAAAACCATTAATAACTTAGATTCAAACTCTAAGTGTAAGAATACTTAGTAATCAATTTTAAGATTTCTGAATTTCTATTCAGTTCAAGAAAAATTGCAATTTGTTATATCAAGGATATTTAGAACATTCATATGAAAAAGAACTTCATGATTTTACTAGTAATGCTACTAATACTTCAATACAAGTTTAGAAAATGTAATAATACTTTTTCCTTAAGTTGATTCAAGTAAAACCAATTTTTGATTAAGCATCTCCTCACACTTCTCCTCACTCATTTTTCTTTTATTTCTCTCCTCTTTTTTTCTTTTTCTTTTTCTCTTCTTTTTTTTTCTTTTTTTTTTCTTTTTCAAGCGAGGATTACTATATCTGGATAGTCTTTTAATAATTTTGAACTTCACTATCCTCTTCTTAAAGTCATAACTCCTTATATTTCTTCACTTTATACATTCATCTTAGTTTATGATTTTCATAAAATTTCATTCTTTTATTCTTACTTGAAACTTTAAAACTCTTAATACTTCAAAAATACAATTTTCTTTACTTTAAATAAAAAACATAATCTTATCTTTTCATACCAAATATCTTTAACTTTAGAATTAATCTTCATTATTAAAAGCTTTTACCTAAATTTACCATAATATTTACAAACATACATATAGTCATTTAAAGTTAAACTCCAATTTCAAGGTCATGTTACATTAATTTTAAAAATATAGTTAATTAAGGACAAATAAAATTTAGTTTACTTCTTTTCAAAAGAAATTTTCTTTTCCCCTAAACTTTTATTTTTAAATATCTTACAATTAATTCCATAAAATGTAGCACGAAGGAAAAGTAATTGAATCTACTAGCTACTACAACATCCTATCAAATTTATATACATTCATAATTAGGATAGAATGACTACAAGAGAATGTAAATATAACCTAAAACATGCATGCAATAATACTAAACTAAAAGGAAGTATACTTAGCTTTAAAATCTATTTTTCTTCCTACCCCCAAAGTTGATTTTTTTACATGTATAGCATTTAGTGCAAGAAAATATAAGTAGGAAGAAAAACAATTTAGAAATTCTAACTATCACAAATGTCTATAAAAAATATCTACAATTATTTATCAAGATAGAAAACATGTAGTAGAAAGTAAATCTAAACTAAACACGCCAGAATGAAATTAACTAAATAAAAGTTTAACTAGCATAACATGTATCAACATTGGAATATAAAAATGTTCTTCAAGTCCTATTACTGTAACACAAACACAAACACACATACACATAATAAATGTGGTCAATTCTTCCTTTAACTCATCACATCTCACTAACTTACTTCCAATTTCTAACGGAATCACTAAAGAAATATATTTGGTACTTATAAATGATTTAATAGATTCTAATCCTAAAGATGTAATTATCCCTGATATATTGGCTCCTAGGAACCAATCTCAGGCATCATCTAATCCTTTAAATTAAGCACCTCTAATAGTTATAAGGAAAGTGTAAATTCATCCACATATTACTCATCAAATATGTTAGCTACTCCTAACAAATGAAAACAAGATCAAATAAAGGAAGTAATAAAATTGAGATGGAATTGTCACTGATAAATTCATAATGTCTTTTCTAAAACTCAAGTCTAGGTTAGACCCGAGTTGTAATGGACTTGTCAATCCAACTACTACAAGAGAACATACAAGTCTAACCATAATAAGAAGTTAAGAAATCACCTCCCTCATGACACATAAAGGAAAATAAAACCACTAACAATCCAAACATCTACAAATCATCAATAAAACTGATCAATCCACACTAAAGAAAACGCAATACAACACTAACAATCATGACTCTTAAGCATACTAAATCAAACCACACTGATAATTATGGGTTATCTCCCATAAAGTGTTTGGTTTAACGTCGCTAGCATGACAAATGATTCCACCTGGATCAAAATTCTAATTAAGTAATCCTTGATCAATCGCCAAATCTTTTCCAGATCTAGGGATTCCTACAAAGTCCTTAAATTTAAAATTTCCTTTCAGCTCTTCCTTTTCATATTGATCCATATCCTTGTTCCGCATATTTCTTTCTAGATCCAATATTTTCTAGTAATTTTCTCAATTTTATATTAATATCATCCTTAAATTTTATAAGAAATGGATCTTTATAAGATACTTCATGATCGGATCAGATTCTCTCTAGATAATTCAGATTCTGGATCAAATTCTTCTAGGTTACACTTGTCTTTCAAGTTATCTTTTAATTCTTCAGGAATTTCTTCTATTGGTCTTTCAATATCCATATCCTCATCTCTTAACTTAAAGTTCTTTTGAAACATATCCTCAAATTCTCTTCTAAATATCAGTTCAATAATTTTAAATTGCTCATCAATTCATTTCTTTAGAAATTATCTCAGGGTCACTAGGTAAAATCTCTGGGGGGGGGGGGTAATTGTTAATTGCATTAATAATCTAGCCCAGCATCAGAATCTCATTTATTTTGTCTATATACCACGGAATATGTCATTCAGTGACTTTGAATAACTCTTTCATAGGAGTTCTTTTACTGATTTTATCATTCAATTCAGGTTCATCATGTGATTGAGTCGAATATGAAGATTTAAAGACTGGTAGTGTAGATGAATTCTCTATATATGTAGGCTTTAAAATTGTATGGGGTATATTAATTTTAAGTTCATGAGATTTTTTAAAAAATGGAATTAAAATTTTACTATTTTCGGTAATGTCCATCATTTCACACCTCTTCTGAACATACATACAGTCTTCTTTAAACAACATTTTAGACTCATCATGAAAATCCATTTTGATCTCATCTGTTAACTTACTCTCAAAAAATTTTTGGAAATGATTTTTACTTAGATAATAAATTTCATTCATCCAAAAATAATCATCATCTTTTCTCTCAGTTGAATACTTCATAGCCTTTAAAACATCAAAAGTGGTTTCATGGTCATTAATATTCATAGTTAACTTTCTGGAAAAGGTCTCCCCAAAATAATGGGATATTCTTTATCTTCCTCCATATCTAATACAATAAAGTCATATGAAAGATAAATTTATCCACATTAATAAGCACATCTTCTATAACCCCTTTTGGATAAATGATAGGTCGATCAGCTAACTAAAGGGTTATAGTAGTGAGAGAAATATCGGCTAAACCTAACCTTTTAAATATAGATAGAAGCATCACATTAATCCTCGATCCTAAATCACATAAAGCTTTTTCACATAATCTTTCTCCAAATACACAAGGAATTGTTAAGCTAGAAGGACCTTTAAGTTTTTCAGTATGCTTTTTCTGAAATATGGTGCTGCACTCCTCACTTAGTGCAACTGCTTCGTACTCCCCAAATTTCCTTTTCTTTTTTAATAACTCCTTCATAAATTTTGCATAACTTGGCATTTGTTCTAAAGCTTCAGCGAAAGGAATATTTATCGTTAACTTCTTAAGTACGTCTAAGAACTTTGAAAATTGTTTATCCAACTCATGTTGTCTAAATATTTGAGGAAATGGAGGTGGTAGTCTTTCTAAATTGATTTTAGTTGGAGATATTGATTTTTTCAGATCCTTAAAAACATGTTCTTCGGGTCTTTTATTTTTCTTTGTTTCTCTCACACTCCTTTTCTCTTTTCTGACCACATCCTCTATCTCTCTTCCACTTCTTAATTGGACAGCTTCTATTTGTTCATCATTTTTCTCTTTAGGTTGATCTCAGTGTTGCTAGGAAGTGTTCCTTGGGGTCTATTGCAAAGTGAATTAGCAATTTGTCCAAGTTGATGGGTTGATCTCAATGTTCCTAGGAAGTGTTCCTTGGGGTCTATTGCTAAGTGAATTAGCAATTTGTCCCAATTGATTCTCTAAGTTTCTAATCGCAGTATTTTGACTTTGCAACTGGTTTCCCATTTGCAATACCACTTCTTCTATAAACAATTTCTTATCCTCAAATTGTTGATCAATGTTAGAGTACGGTGAAGATGAAGGTCTATACTTTTTGTTCTCTTGATTATTCCAACTTCGATTAGGATTTGCATGATTATTTTCTCATGGTTGGTTTCCACCCCAAGTAGTGTGATACCAGCTAAAATTAGGATGGTTCTTCCAACCTGGGTTGTAAATTTGGTATTTAAAGTCTCATATGATAAGTTAGAATCAATCATATGCCCTAATGAACTTTCCTCACTTACTGGAGTAAATTGTGGCTAGTTCATTCCAAATTGGTCCAACTTTCTTGATATTGCAGCAACCTGAGATGCAAGAATTGCTATCGCATCTGTATTATGAACACTAGTTATATTAATAGGATTTACCCTTGTAGAGGACCATTGAAATTTATTTGTAGGCATTTCTTCAATTAACGCATATGCTTCATCAAATGATTTTGACATTAATGATCTATCAGCGGTAGCGTCAATTATAAAGCTAAGTGATTTTACTAACCCATTATAAAAAGTTTGAATGATTAACCAATTGGGTAGAGCATGGTGTGAACACTTTCTTAGGAGTTCCTTAAATATTTCCCATGATTCGTATACTAATTCCCCTTCATACTGACAAAATGAGATAATATCATTTTTAAGTTTAGTAGTACTCAAAGGTGGAAAATACTTAGCTAGGAATTTCTGAGTTAACTCTTCCCATTTTTTAATAGAGTTAGGTGCTAATGAGTATAACCACATTTTAGCCTTATCCCTTAGTGAGAAAAGAAAAAGCCTTAAGTCAATAACATCATCTGACATGCTGTTATAACGAAATGTAGCATAAAGTTCTAGAAAACGGGATAAGTGTAAATAGGGATCTTCCGAAGGAGTTTCCCCAAACTGATTGTTCTGCACCAGTTGGATAACATCTTAATTTATTTCAAATGAGTTAGCTTCTACAATAGGGGTTTGTATACTTGAGTGAATTTCATCTGTCGTAGGATTTATATAATCCTTCAAAGATTTATGATGATTTTCTAAGTTATTATTTTAAATATTTTTCATTTCCATTTCTAGTTCTTCAAGTCCTTTCTGTTTTTTGATTTTTTTTCTTTTTTCTAACTCAGGATCATAAGGCACAAGTCCTGCAGATCCTTTATTTCGTATATGCAACACAACAAACAATACATGAACAATTAAATGAATAAAACAAAAGATATATTCAACACAACAAAATATTTTCACAAACACCTTGTTTTTGTCACAAACTGTATTTTTACAACACTTTTTCATACAAAAAAAACACTTTTCACACAAAAATAGTTTTTACGGCACTACAGTTTTCCTAGTCTAAGACTAATTACTTCAACTAAAATTCTCCTAAAGTACTTACTAAAGCTTCCCCGGCAACGACGCCAAAAACTTAATGCGACTTTTTTATATGCTTAATCTTATATATTCTATATAGTCACAATGATATAAACAAAGTATACGTATCGCTCAAGTAATATAGGACTTTTTGATTAATCTCTGAATATCGTTCCCACAAGGAAACGAGGAAAGATGTCCTTAGTCAGATTCCAGTCTACTACTATTAGTCCTTAGTTTTGAATGTCAATTAAAATGGTGTTTTATTTAGCAAATACTCCTAAATGCAAATTTTAAATATAAGGATAGTAACTATTCCTAAATGCAAATATTAAATTCTAAAGATAACTCTTTCTGGTTGAATTGGTTTGGAGAATTTTAATATTTTCAAATCTGCTATTCTTATGTAGTGAGTTGGATAATATAAAGGAATGAGATACATTAAATATTGTATGTGCCAAATAGGAGCAATTTTAATTCTCTGCCCTAATTCAGTGTTATAAAAAATCATTGGCTAATCTCAAGTTTAGTCCTTAAATCCGTGGCTAGGCTAGGAGGATACTGGCTCCCACTTCCCTTCCTCTGAAGGCTAACTCCCGCTTTAGTTCTTTAAACACTAAGACTGAATTGGGGATTTTAGTCTGTCACCCTAAAATCTCCAATTCTGCGCCCATCAAAGTGTATTTCCCTATTTATTTACATCCAACCCCCATGAACTTCACCATCCATGGAATTTGAATGTGGTTCCACTTTGTTGAGATTTATACCACCCTCTCGGGTCAATGCAATTATAATGAATTTTAACACTACAACAGGTCTTTATTGTAATATAAATGAAGTTAAAGTAAAAACCATCACATTTATAATTAAAGCTTCTTCAAACATGCATCCCAAAATCCAAAACGTGAATCCTACTCATTGTAAAAGAAAAGTAAAAGGGAAATAATGGCATAATTCTCTCATGCCACTATTTCTTAAGAAGAAGAAAGAGTAAGAGAAACACATCACAAAGCACAAGGAAAACACAACTAAAACTTCATTACATCAAAGTAAATCCACTAGAAAAGTGTTTACAAAATCATAAGATAATGAAGAAAATAATACTTAGTTTTTTCCCCTTAAAAGAAAGATGAAAATCTCTCCCATAATGTCTCTCGCTGATCCATGCAATGCTAGAACATTCCCTTGCAAATTCTCTCAAAATTCACTCACCAATTTCTCCAAAAAGGTAGAAAGCTACATTTTTACTTCTATTTTAAGATCACTAAACATTCTCCACATTTTCTCACTCACACACACCTTCACACACACACACGCATGCATGTGAGAGGTGTCAAGCCCTCTTTTTTAAAAAGACACAAATTCCCTCCTTTTCTCTAAGAGACAAATATATTCATCTAAAAGACATGTCTCTTCATTCAAGAGCCTTATCCAAGTGTCTAAATTCATTGAATTGCTTCATGGGGTGTTTGAATCACTTGGGAGCCTTCTAGAACATAAAAACCCACCAAAAATCAATCTATGACCGTCCTGGGCGCCGTCGGTGCCATTTTAAGCACTTTCAGTGTCATTTTCTTGTTGTTTTTCTGCTCTTCAGTGCCACCGGCGCCAGATCTGGCACTGCCGGTGCCCACCCTGCACAGCTCCACCATTTTGCTTTGTTTGGCTCCGTTTTAGCTCTGTTTCACCCCATTTCAGTTACATTGCATTCAGATAGACCTACAAAATAAGCATAAAAATAATCTTTCTTTAAATTGTAATTTCATTCAAAAATATGTAAGAAGTGTAAAAGAGATTAAGCATAGAAAGACATATCAAAATGTGCCAGGACAAAATTTTCTTTCTTGCTTGTTTTTGCTCTATATTGCATCATTTTTTGTTCTTTTTCTACAAAACTTCATTTTCTATACCTGAAACCAAAAATATACAAAATACCATCCTTTAAAGTACAATCCCATTGAAAATCACCTAATATAGGCATTAAAAGCATATGAAAAATTGCACATTTTTTAGGTGTATCACAATCGTCACTGCTACTACTGCAGGTTTGGGAATTGCATCCTTGATCTTTTCTTTATGTGAGCAAGCTGGAGTTAGGTTTGACAGCTGGGAGGAGATCTTATAGCCACTAAAACCCATTACCAGTGTGAATGTGAAGTCTTATTCACATCATTCTATTTTTGACTGGAGAGGAGGATTCTTCTGTAGTTTTGCTGCTTCGACGTCACGAGGCTCTACTTCACATGCTTTTACATCAAGAGGTCAGTATTCTAGATTTGATTCTTAGTCACAATTATTACAGAGGATTTTGGACAATGTTAACCATATTGCGGATAAGGTATCAAATTTAGAACATTTTGCTGAGCATATGGATGGATATATGAAAAGACATAGTGATTATGATGGTGAATTCAACTTAGCTCTAGAAAACCTTATGAGAGGTAACCATGATGTTGTATTTCCTCAGTACCCTATATATCCAACATATGAGCCTGCAGCTATTTGGCGTAGTGACAATAGTGAAGAAGAAAAGGGTGATGATTAGTTTTGATCTTTTGTTTTGTTTGATGTTTTTAGTTTATGTGTCATTATGAACTGTTGTTAGTGCAGTTGTTCTGTACTTGGTGTTTTGTTTTTAGTTGTTATTTTGAGACTGTTACATTTTGTTTCGTACACATACTGTGATGTATTTGTGTTTAGAGAGTAGTTATTATGTTTAGTGGCAGTAAATTATTTTAATTGTGTTGTTGTATTTAGTTAGTCTGTGCTGAACTTAATTCTAGAATCTTAGGAAGGTTTAGAGTCTAGCTAACTTTTTACTTTTAAAAGCTTCACGTTTAAAATTTTCAATTTACTACAGCTATTTTTCCTTATGTCGCAGTCATATATGTTTGTTAGTGTGTTTGTTTGCTTTTATGTTATACTCCACTGCATATAAGTCTGATGAATTTCTATATGTTAAGAAAATTAAAATTTGATCAATTTAAAATTTTTACTTTTGTTTTTAATTTTTCTACTTACATATTTAAAATATGAAAATTCTTGTAAGCATGTTGTAGTTAGTTTTCATTCCTGCTTATTTATAATGATGCTAAAATGTTTTATTTCTAATAAAAATTTAAGTTTGGGGAGGGATAAATTTTTTTCTAAAAAGAACTTAAAAGTTTATTTGTTCTCAAATGTATTTCAAATAAATTTGATTTTGATTTAAAAATGATTATGTATATGATTTTATATTAGAGAAACAAAATTTTGATTTTAGAAATGAGTAAGAGAATTTAGTTAAAATTTATAAAATGAAGAAAAAACTTAAGGTTAAAAATTTTTAGTGTGAAAAATGCTAAATATAGTGTAAATATCTTTAGTAGAAAAAATTGTATTTTTAAAAAATTTAGAAATTTTAAACCTTCTATTATCAAAACTTAAATTTCTTTTATTAAAATTAATTTTCAAAGCTATTATTATGTTTTTAAGTAAAAGAAAAATATCAACGCTTTGCTTTAGGAAAGGAAGAGTGAAATTCAAAATCATTAAAGGCCTATCCAGATATAGTAATCCTTGTCTGAGAAAAAGAAAAAGAAAAGAAAAAGAAAGAGAAAAAGAAAAAGAAAAGAAAAGAAAAAGTTGAAAAAGGGAGGAGAAGTTTGAGGATTAGTGCCTAATAAAAAATTGGTTCCACATTTGATATTTTTAAAGTATAAGACTTGAAAAACTCTTAAGCTTAAGGATATAATATAGTGAGTAAAATTATGCTTAATAAAGTTTTTAAAATGGAGATGATAAAATGTCTAAATTCTATATTTGGAAAATCTATAATATTTCTGAATTAGATAGAAACTCATATTTTCATATTTCTTAACTTTAAAAATTTCTAAACTTTAAGTTTGCTCATTTATTAATATTATTTCTAAATTGGACTACAATATTTCTACTTCAAAATTTTGGTAACTCCTAAAGAAACTCATATACATCATCTACTTACGTTGATTTTTAAATATTGAAAGGTCACTTGAGGACAAGTAACATCTTAAGTTTAGGGGATTTTGATACACCTAAAATATATAGTGTTTTTATACACATTTTTATACCTATTTTTGAGATATTGCGCTTTAATGAAAGGTATTTGTGTGTTTTTCCTTTAAGTACAATCAAATCGATGAAAAAAGCTAAAATGAATGAAAAAGAGTCAAATTTGGAGCAAAAATGAAGAAAGGTGCAAAAATGAACTGTCGTCCAGGATTGACGCCTAAGCGCCATAGGAGCAATGCCTAAGCTCCAGGTACTACCGTGCTTAAGCGCTAGAAGTAGTTATGAGATAAATTATTTAATTTGAATGGATTTTTTAATAGGTGTTTGAAGCAACCCTTGGTAAAAACGTGGGAAATAGCCTATGGAAACAAAAACTCATTCAATTGACTTTTGAGGAGGTAACTTCTAGAAGATTCATTGAATGGAGACACCTTTTTGAAGAGACACCAAGGCACCCCTTGGATTTTTATAAGAAAACACTTAGATTTTCCAAGAGAGGAGGCCAACCACCCAGCAAATTTACATCCATCATCCATCTAAGTCGTCGCTGCCGCCGCCCATCGCTGTCGCCGACCACTTTACGTTTCTTTTATTTTGAGTGTTTAATTTGTATTTTGAGTGAAGAAAGAGATTTCAAAGGAAATTCAAGACATTTTGTGGAGAGAAATTGAGATAAGTGTTTATCTTTGTGACTACATTTAGTTTTAATTTAGATTTCTTGTTTGTGTGCATGATTTCTACTTTTAAACTCATGTGCGATTGTATTTTCTCCATAGATTTTGAGTAGTTTTATTTATCTTTTTTCCTTAAAATGATAAATGATTAAGTGTTGAAAGGAAGTTGTGTGAATTATTAGGCTGCATTGTTGGAAGTAGTTGTGATGATTTGAAACCTTGCACTTCATTTACTTCTTGATTTCACCAATTAAGATGTTAATACATGTTGTGAGAGCATGTAAGATCCGAGATGATATTATCTCAGTCAACAAATGATTAGAATTACATATTGATTTCTTGAATGAGAATGTAGTTCATGGGGTTGAGTGCAAACAAATAGGGAAATAAATTTTTCAAGGGTGTAAAATTAGAGGACTTTAGAGTTACAGGCTAAAGCCCCTAATTTGATTTATATTTTTAGGTTTTGACGCAAGATGTTAGCCTCCATGTGGAGGGAGAAGAAGGAACTCTAGAGTGAGAGCTAGTATCTTCCCTGCCTAGCCGGTCTTCAAGACAATTCAAACTATAAATTAACCAATGTTCTTTATAACATCTCTAATAAGGGTAAAGAATATTATTGCTCATATTTGACACAACACATTTATAATACTCCCACAACATAATTTCTCTACTTATTACTGATTCATGATAAGGAAAAAAAATATTCTATTTATATCACCTTCATCTTGCGAGTACTTAGTTAAGTTAATTAGTTGCTTACTTTATTTTCATAAGCCAAAAAAATACAAAAAATATCAAATTTGCATTCCTATTTTAGCATCTTAAGTTTAAGTAAGAATATTTTACTAAGTAGATTTTTTTGGTCATAAAAATTTTCTAAATTCCTACAAAGCATACAACAATTTTCCCCGTTGGATTGATATTCAGGGCTTAATCAAAAATTCCTATATTACTTGATAACAATACGTATACTTGCGTAGTATCCCATATTTAAATATTATAATTATATTCTAATTTGTTTCATAGTGGAAAACTTACCTAGATTTTGCTTTGGATCAAGTTTTTGGATTTGTTGCAAATTAAGAATAACTATTAATGAAATTAAGCTATAATCAGATAAATCACATTTTACTTCTATATAGAAAGTCGGGATCAATAGCCAAGTTTGAAATGTTGTTAAAAAATTCAGATGGTGGAGGCTACTCTCAATATTATAATTTTCACCGTGAAAAAAGCATTCAACATTAATATGTTTTTACTTAAAGGAATAAATTGAACATCTAATATGTCAAGATCACCTTGGCCGCTACTTATAAAAATGTGTCAGTAGAATTAGAAGGAAAACATCAAAATTATCAAATAAAAAGTACAACGACAAATTATTTTATTTAAGTAAAATACTTTTTTACTTTTATCATAGAATATAGTTCCTAATTTTTTTTTTGGGAAGATTTTCTATGTTGTTTAAAGAAAATTTTTTAGGGAAATTTTTTCATGAATAAGGCTTCCTTTATTCTCTCACAAAAGATTTTGTGTCGAAAAATCCCTTGAGGAAAAGTCACAGGCAATGTCTACACCCATACCTCTGGAAGATGAACCAGGAAAACAAGTATCAATGTGAAGCTAGTAGTGGATACACTCTTCACTAGAAATTCTCCTTAAGGGAAAATAATAAATAAGGTCTCTACCATACCCCAATAATACAAGCCCTAGAAAAAAGTCTATATGGGAAGCTAGTAATGGATCATTCATCAATAGAAAGTCCCCTTGAGGGTTTTTGGTAGAAAAGGTCTCTACCTATACCCATGAAAGTCCAGTCCATGAGGCAAGTCTCAATGGGAAGCAACCATGCCTCTAAAAGATGAGCCTATGAGGCAAGTCTTGATGTGAAGCTAGTAGTAGATAAGGTTTTTACTAGAAAGACTCCTAGGGAGTAAGTGGCTGACAAGGTCTCCACTCAAAAATCTCAGAAGACTAGAAGGCTTAGAAAATTTAGGTACATTAAAAACCTTAGAAGAGTACAAGATTTAGAAGATACATGTACATTATAAATATTAGAAGGTTATAGGCCTTAGAATGCACAAATCTTAGAAGGCACGAGCCTAAAAATCTACATGGTTCTACTTTATAGGCCTCAGAATGCACAAATCTTAGAAGGCACGAGCCTGAAAATCTACATGATTCTACTGTATACAAACTGCATTCACAGATTTTGATTATAAACTTCTACATATGCGAAGCCAAAGAATATTGAGGAGATGTAAGATGTTTGATGTTACTAGGGAGAAACACTCAAATTGAACTATGTTTGATTCAAGATTTTCAACATCTTTTATCTTCTCTACGGAGAAGTTGTGAAGGGTCAAGTTTCTTACATCAAGCAAAAAAATAAAAGAAAACTACACCAAACAGGCTCATATATGTATATATAAATGTAATTCCATAATATCAAGCAAAAGAAAGATGTATATACAAAAGCACTATCACCATGTATAAATGTCATCAAGCGACTTAAAGGAAATAAAGACAAACACACACAAGTATAAAACTTGTAATAGAATATCAGAAATAAATACATAAATCCACTAAAACATCCTCCTTATTATTAATAGGTCTGCACCTTCATGCTCTCTTGCCTAAAAACGAACAAAATTTCTTAAAAAGCCTGAAAGACTCCATGTTTTGATCAAGAAGTATCCTTCTCGTGCTTAAAAAAGATATGCTAGATCTTTGCAAGCTAGTCTTCCATGCAGTTGAAGAAATGACCAACTTCTCTTAAAATGGTGTTGACACGATTTTCTCAAAGTTCTGGCATCAATGCTAATTTTCTAGGGGACGTGATCCTTCATGTATCATCTTCTTAGCAACATGAAACATCTCCTCCATAAAGTATGGCATCAATGTGAAACATATATTTCAGAAATCACGATATTATCTCATATAGAAAAGAGTCACAACATTGAAGAAAGGCTCCTCCAAAAAGCGTGACATCAATGCAAAAATTCTTTTCCATAATTCACCACAGTAACATGAGAAATTTCTCTTAGAAAGTACGACATCAACATGAAAAAATTCATCTGGAAAGCGCAACAATGACGTAAATGAGTACCATTGATTGACAAGTAGACTAAGTACTCCACCTTCTATTTTTTCATCAAGCAGCCTCATTGATTGCACAACCAGGCCAGGAGATCCACCTTTTTTTCTTTTTAGATTCTTATTGAACACAAGTTAACAGGTCAGGGACTCCAACTTTTTCTTTTGGGAGCCCTGTTGATCGTTTTCTAGCAGGTTGAAGCCTGGCGACTCCGCTTTCTCTGTTATGGGAGTCCTATAGGTCACATAAGTAGTCTGGGCAACTCCACCTCCTTCTTACTATTTTTGGTTAGTTATAGGCTCAAAATAAGCCAAAATAAGGTACATAAAAAATATTTAATATTGGTTTGGTGCATGGATCGCTAATGTGGCCATATTCCATCCACGAGACTGCTTCTGCCTTCCATTGTTACGATTCTGCATCCCTCAGATTGCTGATGTATAAATTTGTTGTCCACACCGATGAATCACTGACGTGGCCCTCCAACTTCCACCAGATTGCTCCTACCTCGCTCCATTTGAATCCACGTCCCCTGGATTGCTGACATGACAACCTACCATCCATATCTGCATATCACTATCATTAGCTACCACAAATGACTACCGCCACCCACCACAGATAGCCACCACCAGCCACCATCATCGGTCAACTCTAGCTTACACCATCTCTGACTAACTTTGACAATTGCCCCCAACCACATCAGACCGACTCAGACAATTAATACTGACCATATCCGCCCATCAACCTCTAGCACTCCGACCATAACCTCCCACTACCACCAGCCACCTCCCACATCCACTCAAACTGCCTCTGATCACTAGTTGCCCCCGTCACCGGAATCGACCTTTGGCCACCGTAATCCCTTGACAACTCAAGCCACCACCGCATAAAAACTCTAACAGCCGACCTCCATAGCACTAGCCTCCACTGGCAACCGGCTGTCATCTTTGGCAAATAGCCCTTACACCTCCAGTCACCGACAACACTCCCTTCTCCGGAAGCCTCCAATCGTCACCTTTAGTTAAAAAAAAATGATTCAATTTTTTTGAAGGCCAAGGAATTCAAATGAAACCAGCCAACTGCCAACTGGACTAAACAACTTTTCTTACATAAATATACACTACAATTTATATATATAAATATATGTATATGCAAATCTAAATTTTTGGTATTTTTTGATGATAAAGTTGATCTCACCTGAAAATAGAGAGGTAAGTGGTACTTAAATAACAAATTTATTATTTGGAATGAGGATGATATGAATCTCGAGGCAACTTTTCGACCAAGAAAGTTTTAAACTTTGGTTAGAAGTCGTTAGAACTTTGACTTAAGTAATCTTGAATTCAAAATGTCCAGCTCAATGAGAGAGCCAATTGTACCAAAATTGATCCAATCTGAGTCAAATCAAGCCCACATCATGTCGTTAAAGTATTTTAGAAAGATTTCATTGCATAATTGAAAATTCATATGGATTTTAAATATGATAAACTTATAGTTGAATCGATCATCTCTGCAAAACGAATCTAACGAGCAGAAGATCGCTCAATTCTAATATTATTAATGCACTCAAATGTTCACCAAACGTCATTGTATTGAGGGAATCTCTCTGGGCTTTTGATGGAGTGGTCTGAAATCCTTCCTTATTTACAAAAAAGGCCTATCCCAGACTCTATAAATAGAGCCCTTCCCGTTTTTTTAGAGGGAACCAAAACCATGAGCCAGAAGAAGACTGATGCTTTGAAAAGTATCTGAAGTCCATCATTGCTTCTGCACCAAAGATCTGGCAATACCTCACACTTCTACAACCGACAATCATCGTCACCACCACCTGCCGGTCACCTTTGACCACCACCTGTTGGCCACCTTAGAACCACCACCTGTCGCCACCTTTGCCCACCACCTGTCAGCCACCTTTGACCACCATCTGCTACTCTCTACACACTATAACGAAGCTCGGTGTGGAGTGAAGACTTATGTTGCAGAGCAAAGAAGTACCATTCAAAGCAACAACCAATACTACAAAGTGACAAAACATACCATAGAGTAGTGAGTCATCCTGATTATTACACTAACCTCAAAAACGTTATAGTGAAACTCCAACAATTACTTCCCACTATGACCCTCTCCATACTATGAGGCAACGAGCTCTTTTGTGGATGAATTATTGTAAGTCGAGAAAGTGTGTAACCCTTTACTACATATGGGATAAGGGTTTGTACATGTAATCACAAACTTTATAGTGACCTGTTTCCTACCCACTACCAGTCTCACCGATGTCATGAGGGATAAAACTATCCTCAATTATTGTATCCAACGGGGAAAGTATATAGATATCGAGGTAGTCATCCATCACTCAATACTATAAATTGCTAGCTGCCAGACTACCATGGGTTTAGGGCATCCTAGTCATATTACGACCCTATGTGACTAGGTTGGTGTCGAGAGAGATAAGAATGAGGAGCGGCTTCATCCACAAAGGCCTATTCCCATGTCGCTATCTAGGCTTATAGACACTCTTCTACCACCACACATGAGTGAGGTGAGAGTTCCTCCCATCACCTCTCCCCTCCTTTTGAGCCGACAGTTGATGAGATCACCTGGAGCTTTGATCAGTTTTCTACCACTCAGGCAGTCATGGAGAGTCACACCCACCAGTACTTGGAGGCCTTGCACATAGGAGAGGCACCGCCTCCACCACCATTGTTCAATCTCTATACTATGGATGATTAGGAGATGGATGATCTAGAGATGGAGGAAGCAGGAGAATGACTACGGGGCTCTGATTTTTCCCTTTTTTTGGGTTTTCTAAATAAATAAAAAAACTTGAGGTATTTCAATCCATCACTTTTATTGCCTGACTGTGTGCCAAATTTTCGTGCAACGATAAGACGATAACCGTTCACTCTATTGCTACGAATTCTCTAGCAGACTTCAATTGTAAAAAAAAAAAAAACTTTATCATTTATATATTATTTTATTTACTTAATATTTACTAGCTAGATGTTAATCTAAAATCTATTCAATTGCTTATTTATTTAGAATCATACGATCATTTATTAATAATTTTATATAAGGAACAAACATTTTATTTTAATATTTTGATTTCTAATAAATATAAATATGACAAATATAAAACAATATTAACATTAAAAATTGTAAGTCAAATATAAATTTATGAAGGTTGCCTCAGACTCCTGAACATCAACTTATGACTGGCATGCTAGATTTTACTCGGGTTAATGACAGCCCTACTTCCTGCTCCCATCTCACATCCATTTTCCCTGCGGCCTTTCTTCCGTCCTCTGATGGAGCCAACGAACTTCCCATTCTAGTCGTTCCCTCTCATGAATCGGCTTGTTTCTCCCTCNTAATAGAAGTCCCCTTGAGGGTTTTTGGTAGAGAAGGTCTTTACCTATACCAATGAAAGTCCAGTCCATGAGGCAAGTCTCAATCGGAAGCAACCATGCCTCTAAAAGATGAGCTTATGAGGCAAGTCTTGATAAGAAGCTAGTAGTGGATAAGGTTTTTACTAGAAAGACTCCTAGGGAGTAAGTGGTTGACAAGGTCTCCACCCAAAAATCTCAGAAGACTAGAAGGCTTAGAAAATTTAGGTACATTAAAAACCTTAGAAGAGCACAAGATTTAGAAGATACTTGTACATTATAAATCTTTGAAGGCTATAGGCCTCAGAATGCACAAATCTTAGAAGGCACGAGTCTGAAAATCTACATGATTCTACTTTATACAAACTACATTCACAGATTTTGATTATAAACTTCTACGTATGCGAAGCTAAAAAATATTGAGGAGAAGTAAGCCTCTAAATGTTCGATCTTACTAGGCTCTTACTAAGGAGAAACACTCAAATTGAACTATGTTTGATTCAAGATTTTGAACATCTTTTATCTTCTCTACGGAGAAGTTGTGAAGAGTCAAGTTTCTTACATCAAGCAAAAAAATAAAAGAAAACTACACCAAACAAGCTCATATATGTATATATAAATGTAATTCCATGATATCAAGCAAAAGAAAGATGTACATACAAAAACACTATCACCATATATAAATGTCATCAAATGACTTAAAGGCTATAAAGACAAACACACACAAGTATAAAACTTGTAATAGAATATCAGAAATAAATACATCAATCCACTAAAACATCCTCCTTATTATTAATAGGTCTGCACCTTCATGTTCTCTTGTCTAAAAGCGAACAAAATTTTTTGAAAAGCCTGAAAGACTCCATGTTTTGATCAAGAAGTATCCTTCTTGTGCTTAAAAATGATATGCTTGATCTTTGTAAGCTAAGTCTTCCATGCCCTTGAAGAAATGACCAACTTCTCTTCAAATGGTGTTGGCACTATTTTCTCAAAGTTTTGGCATCAATGCTAATTTTCTAGGGATTGTGATCCTTCATGTATCATCTTCTTAGCAACATGAAACATCTCCTCCATAAAGTGTGGCATCAATGTGAAACATATATTTCAGAAATCACGATAATATCTCATCTAGAAAAGAGTAACAACATTGAAGAAAGGCTCCTCCAAAAAGCTTGACATCAATGCGAAAATTCTTTTCCATAATTCATTACAGTAACATGAGAAATTTCTCTTAGAAAGTACGACATCAACACAGAAAAACTCATCTGGAAAGCGAAGAATGACATAAATGAGGAGTACCATTGATTGACAAGTAGACTAAGTACTCCACCTTCTATTTCTTGTTCAAGAAGCCTCGTTGATTGCACAAGCAGGCCAGTGGATCCACCTTTTTTCTTTTTAGATTCTTATTGATCACATGTTAACAGGTCAGGAATTCCAACTTTTTCTTCTGGGAGCCCTGTCATTTGCTACCAGGTTGAAGCCTCGCAATTCTGCTTTCTCTGTTATGGGAGCCCTATAGGTCGCATAAGTAGTTTGGGCGACTCCACCTCCTTCCTACTATTTTTGGTCTAGTTATAGGCTCAAAATAAGCAAAAATAAGGAACATAAAAAATATTCAATATTGGTTTCGTGCATGGATCGCTGACGTGGCCATATTATATCCATTAGATTGCTAATGCCTTCCATTATGATTCTGCATCCCTCAGATTGCTGATGTAGAAATTCGTTGTCCACACCAATGAATCACTGACGCGGCCCTCCAACTTCCACCAGATTGATCCTACCTCACCCCATTTGAATCTACATCCCCTAGATTGTTGACATGACAACCTACCATCCATATCTGCTGATAACTATCATTAGCTACCACAAATGACTACCGCCACCCACCACAGATAGCCACCACCAGCCACCATCATCAGTCAACTCTAGCTTACACCATCTCTGACTAACTTTGACAATTGCCCCCAACCACATCAGACTGACTCAGATAATTATTACTGACCATCTCCGCCCATCAACCTCTAGCACTCCGACCATAACCTCCCACTACCACCAGCCACCTCCCACATCCACTCACACTGCCTCTGGTCACTAGTTGCCCCCTCACCAAAATCGACCTTTGGCAACCGTCATCCCTTGCCAACTCAAGCCATCACTGCATAAAAACTATAACAGCCGATCTCTATAGCACTAGCCTCCTCTGGCAACCGACTGTCATCTTCGACAAATAGCCCCTACCTCCAGTCACCACCAATACTCCCTTCTCCGAAAGCCTCCAATCGTCACCTCCAACACAAAAAAATTGATCCACTTTTCTTGAAGGCCAAGGAATTCAAATGAAACCAGCCAACTGCCAACTGGACTAAACAACTTTTCTTTTATAAATATACACTACAATTTGTATATATACAAATATAAGTATATGCAATTCTAAATTTTTGGTATTTTTTGATGATAAAGTTGATCCCGCCTGAAAATAGAGAGGTAAGTGGTACTTAGATAACTAATTTATTATTTGGAATGAGGATGATATGAATCTCGAGGCAACTTTTCGGCCAAGAAAATTTCAAACTTTGATTAGAAGGCGTTAGAACTTTGACTTCAGTAATCTTAAAGTCAAAATGTCCAGCTCAATGAGACAGAGCCTATTGTACCAAAATTGATCAAATCCGAGTAAAATCAAGCCCAGATCAAGTCATTAAAGTATTTTAGGAAGATTTTATTGCATAATTGAAATTTCATATGGATTTCAAATATGATAAGCTTATAGTTGAATCGATCATCTCTGCAAAANCAATCCGAGTAAAATCAAGCCCAGATCAAGTCATTAAAGTATTTTAAGAAGATTTCATTGCATAATTGAAATTTCATATGGATTTCAAATATGATAAGCTTATAGTTGAATCGATCATCTATGCAAAACGAATCTAACAAGCGCAAGATCGCTTAATTCTAATATTATTAATGCACTTAAATGTTCACCAAACGTCATTGTATTGAGGGAATCTCTCTGGGCTTTCGATGGAGTGGTCTGAAATCCCTCCTTATTTACAAAAAGGCCTATCCCAGACTTTATAAATAGAGCCCTACTCGATTTTTTAGAGGGAACCAAAACCTTGAGCCAGAAGAAGGCCGATGCTTTAAAAAGTATCTGAAGTTCGACATTGCTTCTACACCAAAGATCCAACGAATACCGCACACTTCTAGGCTTATAGACACTCTTCTACCACCACACATGAGAGAGGTGAGAGTTCTTCCCACCACCTCTCCCCTCCTTTTGAGCGACAGTCGATGAGATCAGTTGGAGCTTTGATCAGTTTTCTACCACTCAGGGATTCATGGAGTGAGAGATATATGAGATCCATAGGCAGACATAGTTCTATGCCACTTAGCACCAATATCAGTAAGAACACATCTACCAGAACTTGGAGGCCTTGCACATAGGAGAGGCACCGCCTCCACCACCATTGTTCGATTTCTATACTATGGATGATTAGGAGATGGATGCTCTAGAGATGGAGGAAACAGGAGGATGACTACGGGGCTCTGATTTTTCCTTTTTTTTGGGTTTTCTAAATAATAAAAAAAAAAACTTGAGGTATTTCAATCCGTCACTTTTATTACCTGAGTGTGTGCTGGATTTTCGTGCAACGATAGGACGATAATCGTTCACTCTATTGTCACGAATTCTCTAGCAGACATCAATTATATAAAAAAAAAAAAACCTTATCATTTATATATTATTTTATTTACTTAATATTTACTAGATAGATGCTAATTTGAAATCTATTCAATTGCTTATTTATTTAGATCCATAAGATTATTTATTAATAATGTTATATAAAGAATTAACATTTTATTTTAATATTTTGATTTCTAATAAATATAAATATGACAAATATAAAACAATATTAACATTAAAAATTGTAAGTCAAATATAAATATATTTATGAAGGTTGTCGTCTGAGACTCCTACTGAACATCAACTTATGACTAGCATGCTAGATTTTGCTCGGGTTAATTACAGCCCTGCTTCCTACTCCCATCTCACATCCATTTTCCCTCCGGCCTTTCACTCTCCCGTCCTCTGATGGAGCCAACGAACTTCCCATTCTAGTCGTTCCCTCTCATGAATCGNACCGTTCGTGAACAGCTCGTGTTCGACTCGTTCGTTAAGAAACGAATACAAACAGTGACTTCATGAATAATTTCAAACACGAGCTTATTTCAAACAAATTAAATTTTAAACGAACCAAATACGAACACAAGTTCTGTTCGTTCGTGTACGATTCGTTTACACCCCTGGTTGTCTCAGACTCCTACTGAACATCAACTTATGACTAGCATGCTAGATTTTACTCGGGTTAATTACAGCACTACTTCCTGCTCCCATCTCACATCCATTTTCCCTGCGGCCTTTCACTCTCCCGTCCTCTGATGGAGCCAACGAACTTCCCATTCTAGTCGTTCCCTCTCATGAATCGGCTTGTTTCTCCCTCTCACCACTCCTTTCTCTCTCCTTCCCTACTCAAAAACCAAATCCCTTCCCGCCGCTGCAGCCTCAGATTCAATGCCGGCAGTACTCTGGCTGATACAATGAGTGCTGGCGGATTCGATGACCTCAAGGCGACGTTCTCCGTGGATGTTTGCCGGGCTGATGGGCGGCCCCTTAATGTACCGTTGATCGCACCGTTCACTATTGCGTCCTCCAGCCTCGATACGGTAGGGAACGTAGCGGTACGCGTGGAGCTACGAGGCGGTGGCACCGGCTGGGGGGAAGCCCCTGTGCTTCCATCCGTCACCGTCGAGGATCAACACTCGGCGCTTGAGACTGTCGCCGATATATGTGGTTTCCTTGTAAATCGGCAACCGATAGTTCTAGGCTCCCTGCTAACCGAGATCAACTGTCTTCTTCCAGGCCACAGCTTTGCATCGGTTAGTAGATCAATTCGATTTTCTGTTTGTTTTGTCTTTCCACTGCACGTTGATTTTTTTTTTAAAGCTTTTAGCAAGGTTTAGGTCGTTCATTAGGGTTTGGCAAAATAAGTATGAGTTCTACTTNTTCTAGGCTCTCTGCTAACCGAGATCAACGGTCTTCTTCCAGGCCACAGCTTTGCATCGGTTAGTAGATCAATTCGATTTTCTGTTTCTTTTGCCTTTCCACTGCGCGTTGGTTTTTTTTTTAAAGCTTTTAGCAAGGTTTAGGTCGTTCATTAGGGTTTGGCAAGATAAGTATGAGTTCTACTTTGCTCATTCTGTTTTTAAGGCAACAAATAATAAGTTAAAAAAACATCACTCAACATATAACTGAAGAAGTTTAGTTAAATTTGGAAAAAGTGTTTTCAAATGAGCATTTGTGATGTTTTTTGTTTGTTNGGCTAATTCTGTTTTTAAGGCAACAAATAATAAGTTAAAAAAACATCACTCAACAAATAACTGAAGAAGTTTAGTTAAATTTGGAAAAAGTGTTTTCAAATGAGCATTTATTATGTTTTTTGTTTGTTTGCTTGTTTGGATAACTAAAAGAAATTTGACTTTATATACCTCATATTAGTTACAAATGGCCAGATATGTTTGTTGTTTGTTTCATTTTTTGGAGAAATATGTTAAAACATTTTGTTTGCTATTAAATTACCCTCCTTTTTACCACTGATTACTTGTTTGATGCCTGAAATGACGGAAATTGGTTTGAATATAGTTTGAATATCGTTTTAACATCATTCGGCTAGTTTCTATCTCATCTCCAGTCCAATAGAATGAATGATTAAGTCAAGAATAAATCTCTTTGCTATTCCCCCTACTTCTTCTTCTCTTTCCTACGTACAAAGCCTTCAACAAGATTGTCAGTGTATTCAAGTTTTTCTCATACCTTATTTGATTATTCTCTATTCTAAGTTGATTACTTGTTCACTCCCATATATTAACAAAGGCCGGTAACCCTTAATAGGAGTGTATGGACTGACTTATAGCTAATTTATCTTCTACTCCCTCGATTGCTTCTAAAAAATATTGATGCTTATTTCTTTAAAAACTTTAACTAGGATAGTCTGAGTAGGATTATGTTCAATTGACTTATAAAAATCGTTCTCATCAGCTCATGCACCAATATAAGATAAGTAATTGCCTATAAAGAATAATTTTTAAAAGGCTTGTGAGTTATTACCAATAAAAATAAGTATTCACCACAAAAACTAACAATTGAAATATAATATTTTGCATAACGTTGGCATCTTCATTTATCGGCAATAACAATAGATTTTTGACAGTGAGCATTTTAATGGTCTTCAAACTCAACATTTTTTATGCTCTAATAAAAATTCAACACATTTTCTTTTATGATCTAAGTTGGCTTCTAAAGCCTAACATTATAATAATATAGTGTACTCAATTACACTGCATTGAATTGGGATCTTTTTTTCATAGCAATAGCCCTATAGTGTATTGTACCCTTCTTCAGCCGTCTCAGTATCTTCTCCTAGATAAATTACTTTATGGGTATTTAAAGAAAGCTTGTTCATCTTTAATTAGCCAAGCATTTCAATAAAAGCGGCACCGTGTTTATCATAGTTTAAGAGGACACCAACTACAAGATAATACAAATTTAGTTCTGTCACATCATCTCTCTCAATGCATTATAAATATTTTCTTCATTTTTGTATTTTTGAAAGTATTATCTCTATCCAAGTAGTTATTTATTAACCAATTCTTTGTGATCATTTGCTTGAATTTTCTCCTAGATGAAAACTATCCAAACTCTAACCCAGTGCTGAGAGCAAATTCAATTACATCAAATGTTGTGTTTTTATCTTCACAGTTCAACATAATAATGTATCCCTCATTTTCCATTGTCATCAACTATTCGACATTTAATGAATTAGGACCCCACCTCAGAGTGTTTAGGAGTTTTAAAGAATTGACTTAAGGGAGATCTGTTAGTTTTTCTAATAAGATCATTAGCCTTAAATTATCTAGTAATATCTTCCAGCAAACCCTTAGATCTAGTGGTGACTATCAGTGTGATGCCTCTTCTTAAATTTAATTAAAATGGACATCTACATATATGGAAAATATTTCAAATTAGTTAATTTGCAAAATTTGATGAGGGAAAAAGAAAAGGACACGCATTATGTTCGAATTATGATCAAATCAAACAATATTCAAATCATGCTCGAACTTTATTGAACATTGCATGAATAATGCTCTAATACTATTTGAAGATTGATAAATCTTTATTCCAATCATATGTCCTTAAACTCAAATTTTGTTTGAACTACATTCCAATCATACTTGAACCTTCTTCGAACATTGCTTAAGCATTATTTGAAACATTGCTTGAATATTATTGAACTATGACTGAACTATATTTAAACTATGTGTGAACCATGTTCAAATATTGTTCAAATAATTTTTGAAAGTTTGAACAAGGTTTAAATAAATTTAGAAAATAATTTGAACATGATTCATATAAGATTTGAAGATCGTGTGAGCAAGTTTCAAAGGTAGTCAAAGCATATAATGTGATTTATAATATTGTTATAGATTTGGGGTTTAGAGTGTGAATGACACGTTCAACCTAAGCAATCAAATGTGTAACAAACTGAATGAAAAGTAGAGCCCAATGCCATGTTCCTTTGCCGCAGACCAATCACACACTTTACAACCATTGGGTGTGAAGCAAGCGCTGGTAAAATAAATGGTCAATAAGCTTCTTTGTTTGAGATTTTACATAACTATTAGACATGGATTTTGATTGCTATTCATATATTGAGAAAGTATATTTGTCTGAAACGAAGTTTTGACATAATTTTCCAAGAAAACAAACATAAAGCATATTTAGCGATTAATAGCAATTATGAAACATATAAAGTCAAACTTCCTTAAACTAAGCTAATCAGAGTTTAATATCATCTTCTTGGACCTTTATATGC
This sequence comes from Phalaenopsis hybrid cultivar, assembly GCA_002079205.1. NCBI lineage: Eukaryota > Viridiplantae > Streptophyta > Magnoliopsida > Asparagales > Orchidaceae > Phalaenopsis > Phalaenopsis hybrid cultivar. The sequence continues at coordinate 38,158 of JXCR01066637.1, forward strand.
TTATGAGTATTATCAAAATCTTATTAACAAAATAAAAGAAACCTAATAGAGAGAGATGTGAGAGAAAAATAAAATTAGAGAGAAACAATGAGATTTTACTAACTCTCAGTTACAAAGTACAAATTGAAATGATATGAGTCTAATAAAACTCAATATAATAACTTTCACGCAATTAAATCAAAACAAACAAATTGAGAAATCAATACTACTTCCATTTATGGACAACCAAACAAGCATCAATTCATGAAGTTGAATGTTAGGATAACCATAAAAGGGGGGCTTAATTTTAAGTTAAAACTGAATTAAAGGTGCACAACTCTTGAGCTCTTAGTTCCTTATTAATTTTTATGACCACTAAGTACACTACAAAATTGACTATCGGTAGATTAATAAATTAAGTGTTTCTGAAAAATATGTATACCATCTAAATGATCACATAAAAATTAATGCTTTCATATATAAAAATATATTATGTTTCTTAAATTTACACAATAGAAATATCATAAGTGTTTTAGTCAAACAAGCAAGCTAAGATTTAAATTTTTTTTTTAGCTAAGGAAAAATTATGTATCACTCTAGTTAACCCATTAAATTATGCATTTAGTAATGTACTATATCTTTTTTTAATATTATTTATAACTTTATGTATAATTATTTAAATAGAGATTCTGATAAATATATTTTTAGTCTCAAGTAAAATAATGATAAAAATAAATTAAATAAGATGCTTTATTTCAAAGTTCATTTAGGGTATCCTTAAAGTCATTGCAGACCTCTATAAAGTGTTGAAATGCTTCGTAAAATTTTAGAGGCTTGAGTCATATGAAAAGTAATAGTTTTGGATCTCCACAATGGTTTGCGGATCNTAATTTAATCGCAAACAAAATGTTTTAACATATTTCTCCAAAAAATGAAACAAACAACAAACATATCTGGCCATTTGTAACTAATATGAGGTATACAAAGTCAAATTTCTTTTTGTTATCCAAACAAGCAAACAAACAAAAAACATCACAAATGCTCATTTGAAAACACTTTTTCCAAATTTAACTAAACTTCTTCAGTTATTTGTTGAGTGATGCTTTTTTAACTTATTATTCGTTGCCTTAAAAACAGAATGAGCAAAGTAGAACTCATACTTATTTTGCCAAACCCTAATGAACGACCTAAACCTTGCTAAAAGCTTTAAAAAAAAANGTTTATCGGCAATAACAATAGATTTTTGACAGTGAGCATTTTAATGGTCTTCAAACTCAACATTTTTTATGCTCTAATAAAAATTCAACACATTTTCTTTTATGATCTAAGTTGGCTTCTAAAGCCTAACATTATAATAATATAGTGTACTCAATTACACTGCATTGAATTGGGATCTTTTTTTCATAGCAATAGCCGTATAGTGTATTGTACCCTTCTTCAGCCCTCTCAGTATCTTCTCCTAGATAAATTACTTTATGGGTATTTAAAGAAGGCTTATTCATCTTTAATTAGCCAAGCATTTCAATAAAAGCGGCACCGTGTTTATCATAGTCTAAGAGGACACCAACTACAAGATAATACAAATTTAGTTCTGTCACATCATCTCTCTCAATGCATTATAAATATTTTCTTCATTTTTGTATTTTTGAAAGTATTATCTCTATCCAAGTAGTTATTTATTAACCAATTCTTTGTGATCATTTGCTTGAATTTTCTCCTAGAGGAAAACTATCCAAACTCTAACCCAATGCTGAGAGCAAATTCAATTACATCAAATGTTCTGTTTTTATCTCCATAGTTCAACATAATAATGTATCCCTCATTTTCATTGTCACCAACTATCCGACATTTAATGAATTAAGACCCCTCCTCAGAGAGTTTAGGAGTTTTAAAGAGTTGACTTAAGGGAGATCTCTTAGCTTTTCCAATAAGATCATTAGCCTTAAATTATCTGGTAATATCTTCCAGCAAACCCTTAGATCTATTGGTCACTTTATCAGTGTGATGCCTGTTCTTAAATTTAATTAAAATGGACATCTACATATATAGCAAATATTTCAAATTAGTTAATTTGCAAAATATGAGGAGGAAAAAATAACATGACACGCATTATGTTCGAATCATGATCAAATCAAACAATATTCAAATCATGCTCGAACTTTATTGAACATTGCATGAATAATGCTCTAATACTATTTGAAGATTGATAAGTCTTTATTCCAATCATATGTCCTTAAACTCAAATTTTGTTTGAACTACTTATTCGAACATTGCTTAAGCATTATTTGAAACATTGCTTGAATATTATTGAAATATGGCTGAACTATATTCAAACTATGTGTGAACCATGTTCAAATATCGTTCAAATAATTTTTTAAAGTTTGAACAAGGTTTAAATAAATTTAGAAAATAATTTGAACATGATTCATATAAGATTTGAAGATCGTGTGAGCAAGTTTCAAAGGTAGTCAAAGCATAAAATGTGATTTATAATATTGTTATAGATTTGGGGTTTAGAGTGTGAATGACAAGTTCAACCTAAGCAATCAAATGTGTAACAATCTGAATGAAAAGTAGAGCCCAATGCCATGTTACTTTGCCGCAGACCAAGCACACACTTTACAACCACTGGATGTGAAGCAAGCGCTGGGAAAATAAATGGTCAATGAGCTTCTTTGTTTGAGATTTTACATAACTATTAGACATGGATTTTGATTGCTATTCATATATTGAGAAAGTATTTTTGTCTGAAACGAAGTTTTGACATAATTTTCCAAGAAAACAAACATAGATATTTAGCAAATAATAGCAATTATGAAACATATAAAGTCAAACTTCCTTAAACTAAGCTAATCAGAGTTTAATATTATCTTTTTGGACCTTTATATGTTTATGAGTATTATCAAAATCCTATTAACAAAATAAAAGAAACCTAGTAGAGAGAGATGAAAGAGAAAGATAAAATTAGAGAGAAACAATGAGATTTTACTAACTCTCGGTTACAAAGTACAAATTGAAATGATATGAGTCTGATATTAAAACTCAAGCTGATAACTTTCACGCAATTAAATCAAAACAAACAAATTGAGAAATCAATACCACTTCCATTTATGGACAACCAAACAAGCATCAATTCATGAAGTTGAATATTAGGATAACCATAAAAAGGGGGCTTAATTTTAAGTTAAAACTGAATTAAAGTTGCTCAATTCATGAGCTCTTGGTTTCTTATTAATTTTTATGACCACTAAGTACACTATAAAATTGACTATCGGTAGATTCATAAATTAAGTGTTTCTGAAAAATATTTATACCATCGAAATGATCACATAAAAATTAATGCTTTCATATATAAAAATATATTATGTTTCTTAAATTTACACAATAGAAATATCATAAGTGTTTTAGTCAAACAAGCAAGCTAAGATTTAAATTTTTTTTTTAGCTAAGGAAAAATTATGTATCACTCTAGTTAACCCATTAAATTATGCATTTAGTAATGTACTATATCTTTTTTTAATATTATTTATAACTTTATGTATAATTATTTAAATAGAGATTCTGATAAATATATTTTTAGTCTNACTTTGCCGCAGACCAATGACACACTTTACAACTACTGGATGTGAAGCAAGCGCTGGGAAAATAAATGGTCAATAAGCTTCTTTGTTTGAGATTTTACATAACTATTAGACATGGATTTTGATTGCTATTCATATATTGAGAAAGTATTTTTGTCTGAAACGAAGTTTTGACATAATTTTCCAAGAAAACAAACATAGAGCATATTTAGCGAACAATAGCAATTATGTAACATATAAAGTCAAACTTCCTTAAACTAAGCTAATCGGAGTTTAGTATCATCTTTTTGGACCTTTATATGTTTATGAGTATTATCAAAATCTTATTAACAAAATAAAAGAAACCTAATAGAGAGAGATGAGAGAGAAAAATAAAATTAGAGAGAAACAATGAGATTTTACTAACTCTCAATTACAAAGTACAAATTGAAATGATATGAGTCTAATATTAAAACTCAATCTAATAACTTTCACACTTAAATCAAAACAAACAAATTGAGAAATCAATACTACTTCCATTTATGGACAACCAAACAAGCATCAATTCATGAAGTTGAATGTTAGGATAACCATAAAAGGGGGCCTTAATTTTAAGTTAAAACTGAATTAAAGGTGCTCAACTCATGAGCTCTTAGTTTCTTATTAATTTTTATGACCACTAAGTACACTACAAAATTGACCATCGGTAGATTCATAAATTAAGTGTTTCTTAAAAATATGTATACCATCTAAATGATCACATAAAAATTAATGCTTTCATATATAAAAATATATTATGTTTTTTAAATTTACACAATAGAAATATCATAAGTGTTTTAGTCAAACAAGCAAGCTAAGATTTAAATTTTTTTTAGCGAAGGAAAAATTATGTATCACTCTAGTTAACCCATTAAATTATGCATTTAGTAATGTACAATATATTTTTTTAATATTATTTATAACTTTATGTATAATTATTTAAATAGAGATTCTGATAAATATATTTTTAATCTCAAGTAAAATAATGATAAAAATAAATTAAATAAGATGTTTTATTTCAAAGTTCATTTAGGGTATCCTTAAAGTCATTGCAGGCCTCTATAAAGTGTTGAAATGCTTTGTAAAATTTTAGAGGCTTGAGTCATATGAAAAGTAATAGTTTTGGATCTCCACAATGGTTTGTGGATCACCATAAAGTTAAAATCTTAAAAATTTTAATGTTGGACTCTTGCTACGTTCAATTCAAGTGGGATATATTGAATGTTGGCTGCTTGGAGTAACATAGGAAAATCTATCTTAATATTTTTAATAAACNCGTAAAATTTTAGAGGCTTGAGTCATATGAAAAGTAGTAGTTTTGGATCTCCACAATGGTTTGCAGATCACCATAAAGTTAAAATCTTAAAAAGTTTAATGTTGGACTCTTGCTACGTTCAAATCAAGTGGGATATATTGAATGTTGGCTGCTTGGAGTAACATAGGAAAATCTATCTTAATATTTTTAATAAACTATTAGGAATCCTTTAAAGTCTAATAAAAATAACCTTTTTCAGGGTTGGTCAAAAACTAATGTTTATATGCCGACACATATCCTAGCCCTCTTTTTCCTCAATGCTAGCCATCAAAGCCATTTTCTTTTATAAATACTCTATGTGAATTTGATTTCTAAGAGAGGGGCTTGCTTGTGATCATGTTGAAATCCCTTGATTGTTTACCTCTGTATTGAGCTTGGTTTTTGCATGCAAGAATTCCTCTGCTTGTATGAATCTTTTTTCTCTTGTATTCATTTTTTAATCGTGCATTTTGTTAAAGTATTTTAGTGGAGAATGCATTGAAAATATATCCTTATCAAGAAGAAGATCAGGAGATTATATTGGTGGATGGGAGATAATCCTAAAGAGAAGATCGATATAAATGCTTCTCCGCTTATTGAAGGAGTAACAATTTTTTTTTAGTGCAAAATTATGCATGAAATTTTATGCATGATGGACACTCAGTTATGGATGCAAGCTAGAGTTGAACTACCAAAAAATTATTAGTTATTCGTTTGGTTACTTGTCTTTATATTTTTTACTTATTGTTGTAATTTAGTCTTTAATACATTCTTTATTTGTTATTACAATTTACTGTTTATTTAAATTATATCTAAAAATATTGAACAATAAGTTAATTTGAAACCTAATTAAGCTTAATTCATCCCCTACTGAGTACATTTAAAATTATAATTTATATCGAAGTTTGAACTCTATAATTTGTGTTCAAATATAATGAGCGATTCATCTGGGTAAGGATTACATGTTTTGGTTCCTAAAATATATCTTTTGATTGCAACATTGGTAAATTAAATAAAGGGCACTGTACAATATGATCATTCCTTGTTAATGGTATACTTTTTAATTTCTAGAAAAAAAATGATATTGTATATAGCTGTGCAATATAAGAATTTGGAGTATCATTCTGAAGGGTTATAAAAGCCCTAGTTTTTCACTATTGAAACTAAAGAAATTCCAAAGCCCATTAAAGAATAGAATCCGATAAAATTAGATTTGATTTTACTTAATATAATTAGTAAGTGTGCTCTATTATGTTTTAAAATATGACAATTATATGAAAGTTTATAATTTGAGAACAGGAAATGAAATATAATGACAAATTACTCAACATCTATAAAGTAATAAATGGAGTAAGAAAAACATGGATTAACATTTTAATATAACAATATGATTTTTTAAAATGAAGCCTAGGAATAACATTACAGAAATCTTCGAATGATTAACCAAAATCGTCAATGGACTCCGTGCACGCTATTACAATTTTTGCTGAAAGAGTGAAAGTGCATGGTTACTGTTATTTTTATAAATTGGGATCCAATTTCTTATACAATCAATCATGTGCTCAATTCCTTAATAATATACGAGCAAAAAATTAATTTAAGAGAAGAAGATGAAGATAACATAAAGAGAGACAAAAAACATAGCGCTGATGTGTTGTGACTTGAATGACATTGAATCATCTCATTTATAAAGTGATGATGATCTGATGTCACTAAAAATATGCCAAATTTAAGAAGTACTCCAGAAAAATTAATGCCTTGACCCAATGATGAATATTTGATAAGAACTAAGCGGGCTTATAAAGAATAATTCAAATGACTCAAGAAATATCCAAAGAATAAGACTAGGAGTGTTGTTTGATTGTAGGAATATTGTTGAGAATCCCATTTTAAGCCCATGTTGTAATACCCATTTTAAGCCCATGTTATGAATGTACATGACAATATTTTGAACAATTCATTCTTTTTGGTATCAGAGCTCTACCCTAGCCGCCGCCTACTGCTCCTCAATCCCAAGAGTCGGGATCGGCGACTTCGTTCTTGCGACAATCACGAATTGCTCGATCACCCATTGTCCTCATAAATAAGCCATGGATTAGCGACAAAGACCCAAAACTCTCATTTTTTTGCTCTTTCTGCTTCGTCCTCACAAATTAGTTGCGATTAGAGGCTTCGACTTCAAATGATATGGAGGCAGGATTAGCTTCAGTGCTCCTCGTAAGCAACAACAACAGTCTTGTCGTTGCCTTCTCAACTCGTTTTAGCCGCGATATTGGAGACAACGTGGAATCATGACGCATGGAGGTAGGCCTGGTGCGGTTTTGCGTGCTGGACAAAGGGGTTGAGGCTTCCTGTGAGCTAAGGTAAAACAGATTGTACGAACTTGCAGGATGAAATTCACGTGTGATCTAAACTTGAATCTTTGTAATTGAAGATTTCAGAAGGCGAAAATTATGCGGGAGGTAAAGCATTGAAACTTCTGGGGAAGATGGATTCTAAAGTTTTGAAGGTACTGGTCTGGCTCATACAGGGAGCAACGTCTCGATGGGAGCTACTACTTCAGCAAGTCTTTCAACGTAGGTGAAGCCAAATCTCCCTCCTGTGGATTTGATGCTCGATGGACTAGCCACGTATCTAAGTTGGTTGCGTCGAATCGAGGTTGCTTTGGTAGGGAAGAGACTAGAGGGATGTCCGATGAGGTTCGAGCCCAAGAGATAGTGCTGAGTGAGATGAGTGGAGGACAATATGCCTTGTTTTACATTGAGAACTCAACTCGATGGTTCCATCGATTGTTTCATCAGTAAATGATACTCAAAATCTTAGGGACATTTGGTCGAAGCTGAAGAAAATATATGATTGAGCTGAAAACCGTGGGTGTTCCAGATTCAGCGTGAGATAGAGGCCGTGGTATAGGGTGATTGATCGATTCAGGAGTTCTCCATAGATCTGAAGTGGTTGTGGGCAGACCTTGATCACTTCTCATTGATGTTAATTTGTGGCGATTTGGGGTGCAATAATGAGATCTTTGAACAAATGAGGACTATGCAGTTTCTGACTCACATACCCCGACTTTTGATTAGAGATTAGTCTTCTTAGCTATGGCGGTTATCTCTTCATTGGATGAGGCTATTGTTGCGATGATACATGAAGAGAGTCGCATGAAGCTACATTTTGAGCTGAGCGGACTTCCGTGCGTGCAATTAACTTTGACTGCCTCGAGCTTAGGTATGATAGGTGTCTAGGGGCAAACTCACAAGTTTTACCCTATTGGTGAAGTTGGGTATCTGAGCAAGACTTGTCCTAAGTCACCTAAGAAGAGAGAGGTCGACGTGCATAGGGTGGAGGCCGTGTTCGTGGCCATGGTGGTCGAGAAGGTGGAAAAGGGGACTACCGGGAAAATCTGATGGTAGAAGAGGAGGGAGAGACGTGTGGTTTTTACCAATGAGAATTGTGAGTGTCGGATTTACTGAAGAGGAAGCAAAAGGCAGCAGGAGATGTGACTGAGGATACTTATAACCAGTTGTCATAAAGGGGTAACACTGTCATTTATGCTCATTGTGACAAAGGTATTTGTGATACACATGCTCTTATCTCTATTTTCATCACATGCTCATCAGAATGAATAGTAGATTCTTGTGCATCTCGACATGTGACAAATACTGCTAGAGAGCTTTCTTCCTATACTCTCCTAGCAGTACTAAGGGGTATCTAGTTTGTATTGGTGCATCACAGTCTGTAGTTGGTAAGGGTATAATGAGGGTACCAATTATCTGACTTTTTCCAATATTTTGCTTGCTCCTTTTTCAGTGAATCTTTTATCCATTAGTGTTATTATTCTTAACTAAAATATGTTATTTCTTTTGATATTTTTAAGGTGTTCTTCCAAGAGAAAGGGATGGGCCAGACACTTGGGACTAAGGTGTAAACGAGGAGAGTCGTCATCGGCTTAAGCTTGAGCTTGTTTAATTTTATTTAGCTAGAGCTCGAGCTTAAGTCTACGACTTCAAGCGGGCTCTTGAGCCGACTTGTTTAATATAAAAGAGAGAAAAAGATTTAAATAACTTTATAATAAATTGACAAATAGAATGAATACATAGGAGATAAATAATAGGAAATCTTCTAATATATAATAAAAATATTATTTTCTTATTATTTTTAATACCTTANTTGAACCCTTTTTCTCTTGTATTCATTTTTTAAACGTGTATTTTGTTAGTGGAGAATGCATTGAAAATATATCCTTATCAAGAAGAATATCAGGAGATTATATTGGTGGATGCGAGATAATCCTAAAGAGAAGATCGATATAAATGCTTCTCCGCTTATTAAAGGAGTAACAATTTTTTTTAGTGCAAAATTGTGCATGAAATTTTTGGCATGATGGACACTCAGTTATGGATGCAAGCTAGAGTTGAACTACCTAAAAATTATTAGTTATTCGTTTGGTTAATTGTCTTTATATTTTTTACTTATTGTTGTAATTTAGACTTTAATACATTCTCTATTTGTTATTACAATTTAGTGTTTATTTAAATTATATCTAAAAATATTTAGCAATAAGTTAATTTGAAACCTAATTAAGCCTAATTCATCTCCTACTGAGTACGTTTAAAATTATAATTTATATCGAAGTTTGAACTCTATAATTTGGGTTCAAATATAATGAGCGATTCATCTGGGTAAGGATTACATGTTTTGGTTCCTAAAATATATCTTTTGATCGCAACATTGGTAAATTAAATAAAGGGCACTGTACAGTATGATCATTCCTTGTCAATGGTATACTTTTTAATTTCTAGAAAAAAATGATATTGTATATAGCCGTGCAATATAAGAATTTGGAGTATCATTCTGAAGGGTTATAAAAGCCCTAGTTTTCCACTATTGAATCTAAAGAAATTCCAAAGCCCATTAAAGAATAGAATCCCATAAAATTAGATTTAATTTTACTTAATGATAATTAGTAAGTGTGCTCTATTATGTTTTAAAATATGACAAATATATGAAAGCTTATAATTTGAGAACAGGAAATGAAATATAATGACAAATTACTCAACATCTATAAAAGAATAAATAGAGTAAGAAAAACATGGATTAACATTTTAATATAACAATATGGTTTTTTAAAATGAAGCCTAGGAATAACATTACCGAAATCTTCGAATGATTCACTAAAATCGTCAATGGACTCCGTGCATACTATTACAATTTTTGCTAAAAGAGTGAAAGTGCATGGTTGCCGTTATTTTTATAATTTGGGATCCAATTTCTTATACAATCAATCATGTTTTCAATTCCTTAATAATATAGGAGCAAAAAATCAATTTGAGAGAAGAAGATGAAGATAACATAAAGAGAGAGACAAAAAACATAGAGCTGATGTGTTGTGACTTGAATGACATTGAATCATCTCATTTATAAAGTGATGATGATCTGACGTCACTAAAAATATGCCAAATTTAAGAAGTACTCGAGAAAAATTAATGCCTTGACCCAATGATGAATATGTGATTAGAACTAAGCGGGCTTATAAGAATAATTCGAATGACTCAAGAAATATCAAAAGAATAAGACTAGGAGTGTTGTTTGATTGTAGGAATATTGTTGAGAATTGGACCTTATTTATGGTCTGAAAAAGGAAATATTGAAGAAGTTTAGGGTTTTATTTGTAAAACATTGTAATACCCATTTTAAGCCCATGTTATGAATGTACAAACAAGATTTTAAACAATTCAACATTTTTGGTATCAGAGCTCTACCCTAGCCGCTACCTACTGCTCCTCAATCCCAAGAGTCGGGATTGGCGACGTCATTCTTGCGACAATCACTAACTGCTCGATCATGCATTGTCCTCGCAAATAAGCCATGGATTAGCGACAGAGACCCAAAAATCTCATTTTTTTGCTCCTGCTTCGTCCTCACAAATTAGTTGTGATTAGAGGCTTCGACTTCAAATGATATGGAGGCGGGAGTAGCTTCAGTGGTCCTCGTTAGCAACAACAACAGTCTTGTCGTTGCCTTCTCAACTCGTTTTAGCCGTGATATTGGAGACGACGTGGAATCATGACACATGGAGGTAGGCCTGGTGCGGTTTTGCGTGCGGGACAAAGGGGTTGAGGCTTCCTGTGAGCTAAGGTAAAACAGATTGTACGAACTTGCAGAATGAAATTCATGTGTGATCTAAACTTGAATCTTTGTAATTGAAGATTTCAGAAGGCGAAAATAATGTGGGAGGTAAAGCATTGAAACTTCTGAGGAAGATAGATTCTAAAGTTTTGAAGGTATTGGTCTGGCTCATACAGGGAGCAACGTCTCGACGGGAGCTACTACTTAGCAAGTCTTTCAACATAGGTGAAGCAAGATCTCCCTCCTGTGGATTTGAAGCTCGATGGACTAGCCACGTATCTAAGTTGGTTGCGTCGAATCGAGGCTGCTTTGGTAGGGAAGAGACTAGAGGGATGCCCGATGAGGTTCGAGCCCAGGAGTGATAGTGCTGAGTGAGAAGAGTGGAGGACAACATATGCCTTGTTTTACATTGAGAACTCAGCTCAATGGTTCCATCGATTGTTTCATCAGTAAATGACATTCGAAATGTTAGGGACATTTGGTCGAAGCTGAAGAAAATATATGATTGAGCTGAAAACCATGGGTGTTCCAGATTCAGCGTGAGATAGAGGTTGTGGTATAGGGTGATAGATCGATTAAGGAGTTTTCCATAGATCTGGAGTGGTTGTGGGCAGACCTTGATCACTTCTCATTGATGTTAATTTGTGGTGATCTGGGGTGCAATAATGAGATTTTTGAACAGATGAGGATTATGCAGTTTCTGACTCACATAAACCCGACTTTTGATTATAGATTAATCTTCTTAGCTATGGCGGTTATCTCTTCATTAGATGAGGCTATTGTTGCGATGATACATAAAGAGAGTCGCATGAAGCTACATTCTGAGTTGAGTGGACTTCTGTGCGTCCAATCAACTTTGACTGCCTCGAACTTAGGTATGATAGGTGTCTAGGGGCAGACTCACAAGTTTTACACTATTGGTGCAGTTGGGTATCTGAGCAAGACTTGTCCTAAGTCACCTAAGAAGAGAGAGGTTGAAGTGGTAGGGTGGAGGCTGTGTTCGCGGCCATGGTGGTCGAGAAGGTGGAAAAAGGGACTATCGGGAAAATCTGATGGTAGTAGAGGAGGGAGAGACGTGTGGTTTTTACCAATGAGAATTGTGAGTGTCTGCATTTACTGAAGAGGAAGCAAAAAGCAGCAGGAGATGTGACTGAGGATACTTATAATCAGTTGTCATAATGGGGTAACACTGTCATTTATGCTCGCCGCGACAAAGGTATTTGTGATACACATGCTCTTATCTCTATTTTCACCACATGCTCATCAGAATGAATAGTAGATTCATGTGCATCTCGACATGTGATAGATATTGCTAGAGAGCTTTCTTCCTATACTCCCCTAGCAGTAACTAAGGGGTATCTAGTTTGCAATGGTGCATCACAGTCTGTTGTTGGTAAGTGTACAATGAGGGGTACCAATTATGTGACTTTTCCCAATATTTTGCTTGCTCCTTTTGCAGTGAATCTTTTATCCATTAGTGTTATTATTCTTAACTAAAATATGTTATTTCTTTTGATATTTTTTAGGTGTTCTTCCAAGAGAAAGGGATGGGCCAGACACTTGGGACTAGGGGTGTAAACGAGGCGAGTTGTCGTCGGCTTGAGCTTGAGCTTGAGCTTGATTAATTTTATTTAGCTAGAGCTCGAGCTTAAGTCTACGAGTTCAAACGGGCTCTTGAGTCGACTTGTTTAATATAAAAGAGAGAAAAAAATTTAAATAACTTTATAATAAATTGACAAATAGAATGAATACCTAGGAGATAAATAATAGGAAATCTTCTAATATATAATAAAAATATTATTTTCTTATTATTTTTAATACCTTAAAGATAAATTTTTGAAATTTAATATTTTTTGAGTATATTTTATGTTAAGATTTTTTTTGAACGAGCCGATTCATAAGCTAATGAGTCGAGTCGGAACTGGCTTGAGTTTGGTTTGCCAGCTGATCAAGCTCAGTTCATGAGCCGTTTATCGAGCCAAACTTTAGCTAGCTCATGAGTTGGCTTGACTCATTTTCAACCGTACTTGGCACTGGAACGTGGCATAATGGACTCTGGTACTTGGACCGGAAGGGGATAGACTCAGCTTTTACATTCATGGTAGAGAGGGCTATAGTAGGAGAATCTAAGATGAGTGTGAAGGATGTGTTGCCACTACATCACAGACGCATGAGACAATTGTCTTAGTTTATTATGTTTGTTGTATCCTTCTTTGCAAATAAAAGTTTGTTTGTGATGTTTGTGAGTTTGATAAGCTTACTAGGAGCTCTTATATTAGTTTTAGGAATATAATTTCTGGATGGTTTTGACTGATGCATTTTGATATTTGGGAGACCTTGTTCTACAAGTTCTATATATGGTTATCAGTTTTCTGTGATCTTTGTTAATTATTTTTTTCGTGTTACTTGATTATATTTGATGAAAAATAAGGGTGACGTGTTTGCTTGCTTCAAAGAATTTTACAAGATAATCCAAACTCAATGTCGTGCAGTAGTGAAAGTATTGAGGTTTCATAATGTAACTGAGTATACCAACAAAACAAAAGGGGGATATTTGTCAGCCCAAGGATTATAGCATCAAACCACATGTTCATATACATTAGTACAAAATTGAGTAGCAGAGAGGAAGAATAGACACATTTTAGAGGTAGTTCGAAGCATGATGATCACAATGAATATCCTAAAGCACTTATGGGAAATAATAACTTTGACAACTGCTCAATTGATCAAAAGAATGTCCTGAGGTTGTTGGATTGAAAGTTTTTTTGTCAGATGTTGAAATGAGATAATAGTGAGATCCCCCATTGGAGGTATTTGGTTGTTTATGTTTTTGTGAAAGATAACAAACCATAAGTAAACTATATTCTAAAGCTATGAAAAGTGTGTTAGTAAGTTATTCTGCTACCGAGAATGAGTATGTATGATGGAACTCGATAGAGAATAAACTTTATGTGAGCACAGATGTGTCATTTTAAGAATTTGAACCGTACTATATCCAAGAGGTGACCTCACTCTCTGGTGACTAGCTAGATACTGAAGACATGAGGCAGGGGGGGTGAGTAGCAATGATGAAAGAGCGGGGCACATAGGAGCAATGCCTTGCCCTACGCTGTGTGATGAATCAGTTGAGGAATTGGAAAATATGGAGAGTGAACCCAAAGATGGTAGGATTAAGATTGAAGGTGAGCTGAGGGTGTATACACAGAGAATGAAGCAAAATGAGGGAATGTTGCCTTCCCTTGTCCCAGCCTTACCAGATTTTTGAGACACCTACACCATCCACCTTGAACTTTGAACTCTCAGGTTCAACCAACTTTAAGGAGAACCTCTTGCAGTAATGCCAGACATCATTTCGATCATTTTGTGTTGGAACACAACATTGCTAACTTTATTTCATATTCTATATTATTTTTATTTGGAGCATTCATTGTATTTTTGGACAGTGTCTCTATACCCAAGTGTTGGCAGGTTCTTAAGAAGAATCCCAAGTGGAAAGCAGCTATGCATGAAGAACTTAGGGTTCTTCATAAAAATCGAAATTGGGAAATAGTGACACTACTAGGTGGGTGCAAGTGGATCTTCGCAGTGAAACAAACTCCAGAAGATGAGCGGTACAAAACACGATTGGTGGCGAAAGAGCACAGTTTGACATATGATATTGACTATGTTGAAACCTTTGCACCAATAGGAAAGATAAGCACATTGAGACACTAGTTTTTTTTGCAGTGAATGGTGGTGGAGGTTACACTAACTTGATGCGAAGAATGCATTTCTTCATGATGAGTTATTGGAGGAGGTATATATGGAGATGTTATTAGGATTCAGTACAGTCCAGATAATGGAGGTGTGTAGGCTTATGAAGTCACTGTATAACATGAAGCTGTTTTCTTGAGTTTGGTTTGAAAAGTTTAGAGATATCACAGATTAATGCAGATCATATGATGTTCCTTTGACAATATAAATGTCACTCCACTATACGTATTGCATATGTTGATGATATTATTATCACCGGTAATGATGAGACAGAGATTGTCTCACTAAAGGTAAGATTGAGCTATGAATCTAAGGTAAAGGATTTTGGACAACTCGGATACATTATTGGGATTGAAGTGACCCGTGAACATGAGGAGATGGTCTTGTACCAGAGAAAGTATGTATTAGATCTCCTCACAGAACCAACATGCTGGTGGTGGAAACCTGCAGTCTCTCCAATTTACCAGAAGGTCAAGCTAAGTGCAGAGACAGGAGAACTGATTGATCATGAGAGGTACCAAAGATTGGTGGGCCTTCTAATCTATCTGTCACACTTGAATCAACGTCTTTTTTACAATAAGTGCGGTGAGCCGTTACATGCATGATCCAAGGAAGGGTCATATGGATGCAGTGTCCCATATTCTGAGATACCTGAAGAGTGCACCAGGGAAGTAGTTGATCTTCAGGTAGTGACGCTGACTGGACGAGTTGTGCAAAAGATAGAAGATCCATCTCATGATATTTGCATGTTTGTAAGGGCAACTTGGTCTCTTGGAAGAGAAAGAAATAGTTTATAGTAGCAAGATCAACAAGCAGAGGCAGAGTACAGGGTCATGACCTTAGTAGTTGTCGAGATGATGTGGCTGAGAGCCCTGTTAGTCGAGCTCAAGGTGGATCAAGGAACTCAAATGAAGTTGTGGTCTGATAACAAAGTCAACAACATGATATAACTAAACATGTGGAGATTGCTAGATTCTTCATTAAGGAAAAGGTTGATAAGGGCTAGGGGAGCTAAGTCATGTAGCCATTGGACAACAGGTGGTTGATTGCCTCACTAAAGAACTTAGTTCATTAGATTTGTCTAGGTTATGTGACAAGATGGGCTTAGAGGATATTGTTTGCCCATCTTGAGGTGGTGTGTTGAGAATTGGACCTTATTTAGTGTCCCATTGGTAAAAAAGGAATATTGAAGAATTCTAGGGATTTATTTATACAACATTGTAATACCCTTTTTAAGCCCATGTTATGAATATACAGACAAGATTTTGAGCAGTTAGTTCTTTTTATACATTTTAAACAAGATTAGTTTATGGGTTATGCCATTGCCAACATTACAAGGTGCAAACTTGATCAGAAGAGTATCCCTGGTACATGCTAGTTATTAAGACTTGCTTATATCGTGGTCCAATAGAAAATAATATTTCATTGCTTTGTCCACTAAAAAGGCTAAGTATGTTGCTACAGGTAGTTGTGTCGCACAGCTACTTTTTCCAATGGAGTTGTGCAGTAGTCTTCTGATTATGGTGGTAGGATTTGTCTGTTGTATTTGCAATTATCAATTTCTAATTTTGATCACTTTTTGTTGTTGCAATTTGTGTGGGCCTGTGGTGTTCCCGTTTTCATTATTTGCGATGGGAGCAAAAATAATTTACGTTCTATTGCAGCTTTTTGTCTCTGGAATTTTTTCTGCAGCAAGACTTCTCTTATTTACTTGTGATTTGTTTGGCTATATTTTCTTCTTTTATTTGGCGACTCTATAGAAAAATGATTCTATTATATCTTATTTTTGTTGCATGAGGATTTTCAAGGACTTGTGATTATTAATAGGGGTTTAAGGCATATATAAACTTATGTAGTTTTGTTTTGAGTACAATTCTGATAAGATTTGATATTAATTCTACTTCTTGTATTCAACTCTGTGATTAAGTCAGCCACTTTAAGATTTTCAAGAGATGCCATCTCTTTGTACAAACATAAAGCTTGCTTTCTAATGACTTCTTTTTTTCTTGTTTCAAATTTTGTTATCATTTATTGATTTTATTCAAATGTGATATAGTCTTGTTTTCAACAAGTGTTTGGTATACAGCTCTATGTGTAGCTTTTTTCGTTGTGAATTGCTATTTATTATGGCTGTTGCATTTTGGATTTTCATCTGAGTTATTTTCCTTTATACTTTTGGCTTCCGTGGTAGTAGTGCTAGTTATTAGAAAGTTTAGAGTTTGTGATTGCAAAGCGAATTTTGTTTACTATTTGCATGATTTTCTATATTTCCTATAAATCTACACTATAAACCCTTCATTATGAGACTTGATTAGTGTATCTGCAAGTGATCAGTTTGAAAATTTGAGCGTATGTTCAATTTATCTTGTAACTTGCCTAAGAACATGTTTTGGTAGCTAACAAAGAATATATTTCCNAGTTGTTTATCGAGCCAAACTCTAGCTGGCTCATGAGTCGGCTTGACTCATTTGCAGCCGTACTTGGAACTGGAACATGGCATAATGATCTTTGGTACTTGGACCGGAAGGGGGTAGACTCAACTTTTACATCCATGGTAGAGAGGGCTAGAGTAGGAGAATCGAAGATGAGTGTGAAGGATGTGTTACTACTACATCATAGACGCATGAGACAATCTTGTCTTAGTTTATTATGTTCGTTGTATTCTTCTTTGCAAATAAAAGTTTGTTTATGATGTTTGTGAGTTTGATAAGCTTACTATGAGCTCTTATATTAGTTTTGGGAATAGTATTTTTGGATGGTTTTGACTGATGCATTTTGATATTTGGAGACCTTGTTCTACAAGTTCTATATATGGTTATCAATTTTCTGTGATCTTTGTTAATTGTTTTTTTCGTATTACTTGATTATATTGATGAAAAATAAGGGTGACGTATTTTCTTGCTTCAAAGAATTTTACAAGACAATCCAAACTCAATATTGTGCAGTAGTGATAGTATTGAGGTCTCATAATGTAACCGAGTATACCAACAAAACATTAGGGGGATATTTGTCAGCCCAAAGAATATAGCATCAAACCACATGTTTATATACATTAGTACAAAATTGAGTAGCAGAGAGGAAGAATAGACACATTGTAGAGGTAGCTCGAAGTATGATAATCACAATGAATATCCTAAAGCACTTATGGGGGTAAGCAATTTTGACAACTGTTCAATTGATCAACAGAATATCCTGAGGATGTTGGATTGAAAGTTTTTTTTGTCAGATGTTGAAATGAGATAATAGTGGGATCCCCCATTTGAGGTATTTGGTTGTGTATTTTTTTGTGAAAGATAACAAACCATAAGTAAACTGTATTCTAAAGCTATGAAATGTGTGTTCGTAAGTTATTCTGCTACTGAGAAGGAGTATATATGGTGGAACCCGATAGAGAATAGGCTTTTTGTGAGCACAGATGTGTCATTTTAAGAATTTGAACCCTACTATATCCAAGAGGTGACCTCACTCTTCGGTGACTCGCCAGATACTGAAGACATGAGGCAGGGGGTGAGTAGCAATTATGAAAGAGTGGTACACATAGGAGCAATGCCTTGCCCTATGATGTGGGATGAATCAGTTGAGGAATTGGAAAATATGGAGAGTGAACCCAAAGATGGTAGGATTAAGGGTCCGTTTGGGGCAACTTGTGCGTTTCAGAATAAACTGTTTATCCTGAAAATCGGCCCGCGGGCCGACTGCAGGGGTCGACCCGCGGTCTGCGTTTAGCATAAAAACCCAAACGCAGTTTCGGATAAGCTGGTGAAACACGCGAACCAAACAGTACGACGGCGTTTTGAAAACGCCGCCCACACTTTTAAGCTATCCCAAACGGACCCTAAGATTGAATGTGAGCTGAGGGTGTATACACAGAGAATGAAGCAAAATAAGGGAACGTTACCTGCAATGTCACTCGTGCTAGCTAGTCCCTTGTCGCAGCCTTACCCGATTTTTGAGACACCTACACCATCCACCTCGAACTTTGAACTCTCAGATTATATGATTTATCTTTTTCCTAACCCCCCCCCCTCCACACCAACTTTAAGGAGAACCTCTTGCAGTAATGCCAGACATNTTGGTTTGCTAGCTGATCGAGCTCAATTCATGAGCCGTTTATCGAGCCAAACTCTAGCTAGCTCATGAGTCGGCTTGACTTATTTGCAACCGTACTTGGAACTGGAACGTGGCATAATGGACTCTGGTATTTGGACCGGAAGGGGATAGACTCAGCTTTTACATCCATGGTAGAGAGGGATAGAGTAGGAGAATCTAAGATGAGTGTGAAGGATGTGTTATTACTACATCACAGACGCATGAGACAATTTTGTCTTATTTTATTATGTTTGTTGTATCCTTCTTTGCAAATAAAAGTTTGTTTGTGATGTTTGTGAGTTTGATAAGCTTACTAGGAGCTCTTATATTAGTTTTGGGAATAGAATTTTTGGATGGTTTTGACTGATGCATTTTGATATTTGGGAGACTTTGTTCTACAAGTTCTATATATGGTTATCAATTTTCTGTGATCTTTGTTAATTATTTTTTCCGTGTTACTTGATTATATTTGATGAAAAATATGGGTGACGTGTTTGCTTGCTTCAAAGAATTTTACAAGACAATCCAAACTCAATGTCGTGCAGTAGTGAAAGTATTGAGGTTTCATAATGTAACCGAATATACCAACAAAACATAAGGGGGATATTTGTTTGCCCAAGGATTATAGCATCAAACCACATGTTCATACATTAGTACAAAATTGAGTAGCAAAGAGGAAGAATAGACACATTTTAGAGGTAGCTCGAATCATGATGATCACAATGAATATTCTAAAGCACTTGAATAGACACATTTTAGAGGTAGCTCGAATCATGATGATCACAATGAATATCCTAAAGCACTTATGGGGGTAGGCAATTTTGACAACTGTTCAATTGATCAACAGAATGTCCTGAAGTTATTGGATTGAAAGTTTTTTTGTCAGATGTTGAAATGAGATAATAGTGAGATCCCCCATTGGAGGTATTTGGTTGTGTATGTTTTTATGAAAGATAACAAATCATGAGTAAACTGTATTCTAAAGCTATGAAATGTGTGTTCGTAAGTTATTCTGCTACCGAGAAGGAGTATGTATGATGGAACCCGATAGAGAATAAACTTTTTGTGAGCACAGATGTGTCATTTTAAGAATTTGAACCGTACAATATCCAAGAGGTGACCTAACTCTCTGGTGACTCGCCAGATACTGAAGACATAAGGCAGGGGGGTGAGTAGCAATGATGAAAGAGCGGTACACATAGGAGCAATGCCTTGCCCTATGATGTGAGGTGAATCAGTTGAGAAATTGGAAAATATGGAGAGTGAACCCAAAGATGGTAGGATTAAGATTAAATGTGTGCTGAGGGTGTATGCACAGAGAATGAAGCAAAATGAGGGAACGTTGCCTGCAATATCACTTGTGCTAGCTAGTCCCTTGTCCCAGCCTTACCCGATTTTTGAGACACCTACACCATCCACCTTGAACTTTGAACTCTCAGGTTATATGATTCATCTTTCTCCTAACCCCCCCCCCCCCCCCCCNTCCAAGTGTTGGCAGGTTCCTAAGAAGAATTCGAAGTGGAAGACATCCATGCATGAAGAACTTAGGGTTCTTCATAAAAATCGAAATTGGGAAATAGTGACACTACTAACGTGGAAAAAGGACAACTGGGTGCAAGTAGATCTTCGTAGTGAAACAAACTCCATAAAATGAGCGGTACAAAACACGATTGGTGGCGAAAGAGCACAGTCTGACATATGACATTGACTATGTTGAAACCTTTGCACCAGTAGCAAAGATAAGCACATTGGGGACACTAGTTTTTTTGGCAGTGAGTGGTGGGTGGAGGTTACACTAACTTGATGTGAAGAATGCATTTTTTCATGATGAGTTATTGGAGGAGGTATATATGGAGATATTATTAGGATTCAGTACAGTCCAGATAATGAAGAAGGTGTGTAGGCTCATAAAGTCACTGTATAACATGAAGCTGTCTTCTTGAGTTTGGCTTGAGAAGTTTAGAGATATCAACAAATTAATACAGATCATATAATGTTCCTTTGACAATATAAAGGTCACACCACTATACGTATTGCATATGTTAATGACATTATTGTCATCGGTGATGATGAAACAGAGATTGTCTCACTAAAGGTAAGATTGGGCTATGAATCTGACATAAAGGATTTTGGACAACTCAGATACATCATTGGGATTGAAGTGACCCGTGGACCTGAGGGGATGGTCTTGTACCAGAGAAAGTATGTATTAGATCTCCTCACAGAACCGACATGCTGGTGGTGCAAACTTGCAGTCTCTCCAATTTACCAGAAGGTCAAGCTAAGTGCAGGGACCGGAGGACTGATTGATCGTGAGAGGTACCAAAGATTGGTGGGTCTTCTAATCTATCTGTCACACTCGACTCAACATCTTTTTTACAATAAGTGTGGTGAGCCGTTACATGCATGATCCAAGGAAGGGTCATATGGATGCAGTGTCCCATATTTTGAGATATCTGAAGAGTGCACCAAGGAAGTGGTTGATCTTCAGGCAATGACGATGTCTGGATGAGTTGTGCAAATGATAGAAGATCCACCTCATGATATTGCATGTTCGTAAGGGCAACTTGGTCTCTTGGAAGAGAAAGAAACAGTTTGTAGTAGCAAGATCAAGCAAAGTACAGGGCCATGACCTTAGTAGTTGTCGAGATGATGTGGCTGAGAGCCTTATTAGTCGAGCTCAAGGTGGATCGAAGAACTCAAATGAAGTTGTGGTCTGACAACAAAGTCAACAACATGATAGAACTAAACATGTGGAGATTGATAGATTCTTCATTAAGGAAAAAGTTGAATAAGGGCTAGTGGAGCTAAGTCATGTAGCCATTGGACAGTAGGTGGTTGATTGCCTCACTAAAGAACTTAGTTCATTAGATTTGTCTAGGTTATGTGACAAGATGGGCTTAGAGGATATTTTTTGCCCATCTTGAGGGGTGTGTGTTGAGAATTGGACCTTATTTAGTGTCCCATTGGCAAAAAGGGAATATTGAAGAATTCTAGGGATTTATTTGTACAACATTGTAATACCCTATTTAAGCCCATGTTATGAATATACAGATAAGATTTTGAACAGTTCGTTCTTTTTATACATTTTAAACAAGATTAGCTTATGGGTTATTCCATTGCCAACATTACAAGGTGCAAAATTGATCAGAAGAGTACCCCTGGTACATGCCAGTTATTAAGGCTTGCTTATATCGTGGTCCGATACAAAATAATATTTCATTGCTTTGTCCACTAAAAAGGCTAAGTATGTTGCTGCAGGTAGTTGTGTCGCACAGCTACTTTTGCCAATGGAGTTGTGCAGTAGTCTTCTAATTATGGTGGTAGGATTTGTCTGTTGTATTTGCAATTATCAATTTCTAATTTTGATCACTTTTTGTCGTTGCAATTTGTGTGGTGCTGTGGTGTTCCCGTTTTCATTATTTGCAATGGGAGCAAAAATAATTTACGTTCTATTGCATCTTTTTGTGTCTCTGGAAATTTTTCTGCAGAAAGACTTCTCTTATTTTCTTGTGATTTGTTTGGCTATATTTTCTTCTTTTATTTGGCGACTCTATAGAAAAATTATTCTATTATATCTTATTTTTGTTGTATGAGGATTTTCAAGGACTTTTGATTATTAATAGGGGTTTAAGGCATATATAAACTTATGTAGTTTTGTTTTGAGTACAATTCTGATAAGATTTGATATTAATTCTACTTATTGTATTCAACTCTGTGATTAAGTCAGCAACTTGAAGATTTTCAAGAGATGCCATCTCTTTGTACAAACATAAAGCTTGCTTTTTAATGACTTCTTTTTTTCTTGTTTCAAATTTTGTTATCATTTATTGATTATATTCAAATGTGATAAAATCTTTTTTTCAACAAGTGTTTGGTATACAGCTCATTGTGTAGCTTTTTTCGTTGTGAATTGCTATTTATTATTTATGGCTGTTGCATTTTGGATTTTCATCTGAGTTATTTTCCTTTATGCGTTTGGCTTCCGGGGTAGTAGTGCTAGTTATTAGAAAGTTTAGAGTTTGTGATTGCAAAGCGAATTTTGTTTACTATTTGCATGATTTTCTATATTTCCTATAAATCTACACTATAAACCCTGCATTCTGAGACTTGATTAGTGTATCTGCAAGTGATCAGTTTGAAAATCTGAGCGTATGTTCAATTTATCTTGTAACTTGCCTAAGAACATGTTTTGGTAGCTAACAAAGAATATATTTCCTCTAGCATAGGTCTACATTGGAGTCTAAAGGCCTTCATTTAAGTAGAGCTAAATCTGTATACATGGAATGTAATTTTAGTAGTAATAGCTCTAGTGACAGAAGTGTGACTTTGGGTGATCAAATTTTAAAAAGTGTAACGATTTAGATATCTTGGCTCCGTTGTTCAAAGCGATGGTGATATAGACGGGGATGTTAATAGTAGAAATCAAGTTGGTTGGTTGAAGTGGAGGAATGCTTTGGGTCTTTTGTGTGATAGAAAGTACCGCTTAGACAGAAAGGAAAATTTTATAAGACGGTGGTGCGACCTGCAATGCTATATGGCGCTAAATGTTGGCCTTTAAAAGAGAAGCATAATAATAAGTTAAGCGTTGCCGAGATGAGAATGATTAGGTGGATGAGTGGCTTTACACTTAGAGACAAAGTGCGAAATGAATATATCCGTGATAGGGTTGGTTTAGCTCCTGTGACAGACAAAATTAGAGAAATTTGTCTTAGATGGCTTGGTCACATTAAACGTCGACCATCTGATGATCTGATTAGGAGAGTAGATGTTTTAGATTCGTTAGTCACATTAAACGTCGACCATCTGATGATCCGATTAGGAGAGTAGATGTTTTAGATTTGACTTTTGCGTTAAGAAAGGCAGAGGTAGACCTAGGAAGACTTGGGCTTATTGTATTAAAAATGATCTTTTTTAAGAAAAACAGAGGTAGACCTAAATGATCTTAATTTACTAGAACTAAATGAAAATATGACACTAAATAGGATGCAATGGAGAAAAAGGATTCATGTAGCCGACCCCACGTAGTGGGATTAAGGCTTTGTTGTTGTTGTTGTTGTTGTAGTTGTTCCATCTATATGAAACCATTTGCTCAAAGAGTAATCTATTATATCTTTTTCCAAATGATTCACTATGCCCTTAGGTTCTGCTAGCTGGAATATGATTCTAAAAGCATTTCCTTTTCGAATGTCAATATGATCACTGCCTTAATTTAGTTCATGTTAGTTCTCTTTTTGTCATTGTTTTGTTTGCATTATCAAAGAATATGCTTAATATTCATTGATACTCGGTTATTTCACATATTGAGCAAGGTCCGTGCAGGGATTGAAATGGCACTGATAGATGCTGTTGCAAATAGCATCAACGTACCTCTTTGGAAACTATTTGGTGGTGCCTCCAACTCCATTGTCACTGATATAACTGTAATAATCTTTCCTTGAATACTTTTCCAACCATTCCGCATTTCTCTCAACTTAAGGTTACTTCTCTGGAAAATGCAGATTCCAATTGTTGCTCCAATTGAAGCAGCTAAATTAGCAGCAAAATACAAGGAGCGAGGCTTTAGCACTTTGAAACTTAAGGTGGGAAAAAATTTAAGCTCGGACATCGAAGTATTAAAGGCCATACGAATAGTTCATCCTGATTGTTCTTTTATCCTCGATGCAAATGAAGGATATACAGCTAATGAAGCAATTGAAGTTCTTGAAAAACTTAATGGTAGGCATGGCCAAGTATATTAAGTCATTTAGATATGTGCATCAATTTTAATTAGCCTTACAGTCTTGCTTTGCATATATTTCCAAACAAGCTCGCATTGGCATAGCAAGTTTAATATCTGCGGTGGACAAATTAATTCATTTTTGTTTCAAAATCCTGTTCGCTCCTATTTCCATATTGCTGTCTTGCTGTTCTGTTTCAGAAATGGGGGTCACACCAGCTCTCTTTGAACAACCAGTTCATAGAGATAACTGGGAGGGTCTTCATCATGTTACTCAAGTAGCGAAAGGAAAATATGGTGTTTCTGTAGCTGCAGATGAAAGCTGTAGAAGTTTGGAAGATGCAAAGAGAATCATTGAGGGAAATCTAGCTCATGTTATCAACATCAAGTTGGCCAAGTTAGGCGTCCTGGGGGCTCTTGATGTAATTGAGGTTGCGAGAGCGGCAGGTACCGAGCTTATGATTGGTGGCATGGTTGAGACCAGGCTTGCCATGGGATTTGCTGGTCATTTAGCAGCTGGTTTGGGCTGTTTCAAGTAAGAGCCTAGAAATATTATTTCAGCACTTCTGATTTAAGAAAAACAGTGATCATTTACGAAGGATATCGATTTTTTTATTTTATTTTTAGTGGATTCTTTTGTCTGCTTGCATCTCATGTAGGTACATTGACCTTGATACACCTCTTCTACTATCAGAAGATCCGGTAGTTGGTGGTTATGAGGGTATGGTTTCTTCTGATCTCTATCGACTTTGTTTGATTTCTGCATATCTTTTCAATTATCTTTCGGAAGAAGTGATGCACAGTTTGTTCAATCACCGTTGCATTTATTTTGTTGTTTTTTTAATACTCAATTTCTTCAACAGTTTTTGGTGCTATCTATAAGTTTACTGACTCAAGCGGACAAGGTGGATTCCTTCAATGGGATGGTATTTCTTAGTTGCCTTTATATTTTCCCAAAAATTTCATAATTTCACAACGAAATTTATAAAGAATTTTGTACAATATATTGTGATTACCATTCTGAAATGCTGTAACATTTAGAAGCCCTGAATTGTGAGTTTTGTATCGAACATTCTTTACAGACACCTATAATTCATCATTATTATTTTGAAATGAAAAACTGGAACCATGCTTCTATCTAAATTCATCTTTATACTATTTTGTTTTTCTGTTAGAATTTTTAGAAGCTATTTTCTTCACTAATGTTCTTTTCTTAAATTTAGGGTGTGTTTGGGGCATTTGTAACTTATTGAATAATCTGCTTATAAGCTAATTAAAAATAATCTGTTAATAAGCTAGGTGCAGTGGTTATTATAAATTTTTATTTTTTGGAAAAGTAAAACCGCAGTCAGAAATCTACCACCGCACTTAAATATGTGCGGTATGAAAACACTTTTTCAGCATTTTGAAAATGCATAAGATGTCAAAATACAGTTTACTCAAACGGTCAGGTGCGTTTTCAAAACGCCACGGCGCCAAATTAGCTGCCGTAAATGGGCCCTTAGTCAACAGTTTTTTGACAATCAATTTTTGGGAGAATAGGGAAGAAGCTTTGAGGCTTTAAAAATAATGTAGTGGTTATAGGGATGCTATCATCATCATCCTTCTGAAGTGCAACGGAAGGAGCTTTCCTTATTTATATATTTGGGTTGGTTTCAATGCAAACTACTATTTTAAGATTGATTGGGAGACTATAAGCATTTAATTTTCTGATTTCATTTTCTTTTAATTTATAGAAAANCTCCATTGTTCAAAGCGATGGTGATATAGATGGGGATGTTAATAGAAGAATTTAAGTTGGTTGGTTGAAGTGGAGGAATTCTTTGGGCCTTTTGTGTGATAGAAAGTACTGCTTAGACTGAAAGGAAAATTTTTTAAGACGGTGGTGAGACCTGCAATGCTATATGGCGCTAAAGGTTAGCCTTTAAAATAGAAGCATAATAATAAGTTAAGTGTTGCCGAGATGAGAATGATTAGGTGGATGAGTGGCTTTACACTTAGAGACAAAATGCGGAATGAATATATTCGTGATAGGGNTTACACTTAGAGACAAAATGCGAAATGAATATATCCGTGATAGGGTTGGTGTAGCTTCTATGACGGACAAAATTAGAGAAACTCGTCTTAGATGGTTTGGTCACATTAAACGTCGACCATCTGATGATCTGATTAGGAGAGTAGATGTTTTAGATTCGACTTTTGTTAAGAAAGATAGAGGTAGACCTAGGAAGACTTGGGCTTATTGTATTAAAAATGATCTTAATTTACTAGAACTAAATGAAAATATGACACTAAATAGGACGCAATAGAGAAAAAGGATTCATATAGCCGACCCCACGTAGTGGGATCAAGTCTTTGTTGTTGGTGGTGTTGTTGTTGTTTCATCTGCATGAAACCATTTGCTCAAAGAGTAATCTATTATATCTTTTTCCAAATGATTCACTATGCCCTGAGGTTCTGCNGGTTTCTTCTGATCTCTATCGACTTTGTTTGATTTCTGCATATCTTTTCAATTATCTTTCGGAAGAAGTGATGCACAGTTTGTTCAATCACCGTTGCATTTATTTTGTTGTTTTTTTAATACTCAATTTCTTCAACAGTTTTTGGTGCTATCTATAAGTTTACTGACTCAAGCGGACAAGGTGGATTCCTTCAATGGGATGGTATTTCTTAGTTGCCTTTATATTTTCCCAAAAATTTCATAATTTCACAACGAAATTTATAAAGAATTTTGTACAATATATTGTGATTACCATTCTGAAATGCTGTAACATTTAGAAGCCCTGAATTGTGAGTTTTGTATCGAACTTTCTTTACAGACACCTATAATTCATCATTATTATTTTGAAATGAAAAACTGGAACCATGCTTCTATCTAAATTCATCTTTATACTATTTTGTTTTTCTGTCAGAATTTTTAGAAGCTATTTTCTTCACTAATGTTCTTTTCTTAAATTTAGGGTGTGTTTGGGGCATTTGTAACTTATTGAATAATCTGCTTATAAGCTAATTAAAAATAATCTGTTAATAAGTTAGGTGCAGTTGTTATTATAAATTTTTATATTTTAAAAAAGTCAGACCGCAGTCAGAAAAATATCACCGCACTTAAATAGGTGCGGTATGAAAACACTTTTCAGCGTTTTGAAAATGCATAAGATGTCAAAATACAGTTTACTCAAACGGCCAGGTGCGTTTTCAAAACGCCACGGCGCCAAATAAGCTGCCCTAAATGGGCCCTTAGTCAACAGTTTTTTGACAATCAATTTTTGGGAAAATAGGGAAAAAGCTTTGAGGCTTTAAAAATAATGAAGTGGTTATAGGGATGCTATCATCATCATCCTTCTGAAGTGCAACGGAAGGAGCTTTCCTTATTTATATATTTGGGTTGGTTTTAATACACATACAAATTCGTATCTTGATAGGGTTTCTAAACAATGGCAGTTTATTGGAAAAAGGAACTTTGTTTGGCGCTTGCGCCAAGCTGATGAGGTCAAGCCGTTCCACTAATGGAGGCCGGCTTGTCGTTCGACATGTGCTAATGCAATTCTATTGAGTTTAATTATTGTTCGGGTTCAATGCGAACTTCTATTTTAAGATTGATTGGGAGACTATAAGCATTTAATTTTCTGATTTCATTTTCTTTTAATTTATAGAAAAGATTAAGAGAATTATATTTATATTAATGATTAATAAATAATTAGAATAAATTTGTCATTTCTGATTTGACGTGTTGTTGATTTCATCGCTTTCATGCGATGAAATCAAAGGGTTTGCTTCAAACAACAGTTCAATATCTTCCCTGAGTTAGTCCTATAACATCGTCTCTGCGAAGATACGAGTTCTGAGTGATAATTTTGATAGCATGTTGTATTATTATTTGGTAAGCGGAAGAGGAAAAGTTCAAACAAAAAACATGAAAAAGCAATTGAAGATTCAAAGGGAAAAGGAAGACAGTTGGAAGTTTAGAGAAAAAAGATAAAGAAGAAGGTAAAAATTGAAAGAGAAAGAAGTTCAGGTTCAAAAGCTAGGCTTTTCCCACTTGATACCTGCTGACCTTTTTTTCTGGTCAGTATTTTCGTAGCTTATATTCCTCCTTATTAGGAAATTGGACCTCCTCCCAGTGTCACTAGTTGGCTAAATTAAGCTCGGATAAGTCATGACTTAAACTTTACTTGAGCTAAAATTTGAGCTAACATAAATATAAATTTAACAAAATAAAATTAAAATTAATCAAACCAAAAACAGAACTAAATATAAACAAATTCAGCTAAGCATTAAAATTGACCAAAAAGTCAGCTTTAATCAACATGAATATCAAAATTATTATTTTTTCTACAGATCATCTTAGAGCTTGAAATTTCATTCAGAAAGTTGTATGATGTTTATTATCATATATGAAAATCATGCAATAAGTGTGATGATTGTATAACATAATTTTTACTTAAAATATTTCATTTTGAATTTTCAAANCTTCATTCAAAAAGTTGTATGATGCTTATTATCATATATAAAAATCATGCAATAAGTGTGATGATTGTATAACATAATTTTTACTTAAAATATTTCATTTTGAATTTTCATAAATGAATAGTGCTCAAAGTACCGTAAAATTATTTTATCCAAAAACCAATCCAGTGATTAGAATTTCATTATGTAAGTTACATGATATTGACAATGACATATTAGAAGCATACAAANAAAATGAATAGTGCTCAAAGTACCGTAAAATTATTTTATCCAAAGACCAATCCAGTGATTAGAATTTCATTATGTAAGTTACATGATATTGACAATGACATATTAGAAGCATACAAACCTATTTGATGATGATCGAATGCACTTCTTACGTAACAAATTTTAGTTTGAGTTTTTATGCATGAAAAATTGTCTTGTATAAAAATTTTGTAACTGAGTTATTATTTTTCAAAATAGAATGCATGAGTGCCTCTGAATCTTTGAAATATTTCAAATGAACCANGACTTCTTACGTAAGTTTTTATGCATGAAAAATTGTCTTGTATAAAAATTTTGTAACGAGTTATTATTTTTCAAAATAGAATGCATGAGTGCCTCTGAATCTTTGAAATATTTCAAATGAACCACCTCGTGCCCCAATTAAACTCTATTTAGGGCCGGTTAAGCACACGCTATTTTGGGCAATAATTTTGATAATAAAAAAATAATTCTAATAATTCACTCAAAACAAACTCATATCAAAACTAAACTTCACCTAAAGTAAATAAGTTTAAAACACTTAATTTAATCTAATAAAATTAACTAAAAATTTTCATTCAAAATCCACCAAATTTTCTCTTCTATGATGGGGCCCACTCTTTTACATGAAATATCATGAGATAGGGCCCACTCCAACCAAAATCAGTTGCACCACTAAATTTCTTATATTTTCTCTACCAAATGAGCTAATGTCAAAATTTTGGCCATAACCACCTCAACCACCCATAACCATCTAGCCACTTTAAATTGGAATATCTTGTGTTAGAGACTACTTCATCAAAACTAATTGTATCACCAAAGTTTTCACATTTTTCTCATCCAAATGAGCTAGAGTTAAATTTTGGTCATAAACATCATAACTAACCTCTCCCAAATTCAAATTTCCCTCCAAAAGTTCAAATTTCCATCTCTTCAACTCATAACTCCATCCTGCATTTTTCTCCCTGTTGAAACCCCGCTCCACTCAAAATTCCTTCACTTGGTTGAGCACCCCAAGCTTGTCCCTTCTATTCTCTTGCTCAAAATCCTTACCCACTTCTCTTACATNGCTGAAACCCCGCTCCACTCAAAATTCCGTCACTTGGTTGAGCACCCCAAGCTTGTCCCTTCTATTCTCTTGCTCAAAATCCTTACCCACTTCTCTTACATGTGTATGAACTGTGCAAATTGGGCGCCCAAATTCTCCAATTTTATATGTTTATATTATGCTTTGAGGAAGGTTTTGTCGTGGTTTTGCAGAATGCAGGAATATGGAGCAAATGGAGCTCAGAATATTGCTGATCAGAGCATAGTGATGTTTTGGTGCCTAGATACCAGATCCAGTCCAGAATCTTGCACAAAACAATAGCCTGGAAATTAGGCACCGCAAAAGTTGCACATATGCACTGCTCATGAGGGCTTTGGCTCCAAGTGAATATGATTTTTTTCACAGGAAACCCAAGTGCTTGGAAAGTAGGTTCTACATTTGCAGTGTCTTGGTGACACAGTACACTGCTTAGGTACCGTGACACTAGTGTTTAGGCACCGCGACACTAACGCGTAGGCACCATGACACAAACGCCTTGGTAGTGCAATTACTTAACTATATAANATGGAGCTCAGAATATTGCTGATCAGAGCATAGTGATGTTTTGGTGCCTAGATACCAGATCCAGTCCAGAATCTTGCACAAAACAATAGCCTGGAAATTAGGCACCGCAAAAGTTGCACATATGCACTGCTCATGAGGGCTTTGGCTCCAAGTGAATATGATTTTTTTCACAGGAAACCCAAGTGCTTGGAAAGTTGGTTCTACATTTGCAGTGTCTTGGTGACACAGTACACTGCTTAGGTACCGTGACACTAGTGTCTAGGCACCGCGACACTAACGCGTAGGCACCATGACACAAACGCCTTGGTAGTGCAATTACTTAACTATATAAGACGCATAGGCGCCAACCACTGGCGCCAAGGAACCATACTGTGAAAATTTATGATTCCTATAGTTAGACGCAATCTTTTAGCATGACACCTATAAAAAAGCTGTACACAAAGTAATTGGGGCTTTCTCTCTTATTTTTGAACTCTAGTGCTAAAGGAAGAGTTTTTCCTTCTAGATTGTTTGAAAGAAGGAATTGAGCATGATTGTAAGAGCTTAGTGAGTATTTTATGAGGGAGTTTGTGAGAAACTTTGGAGAAGGTCAAGAGCATATCAGAGAGGAGGCATC
>JXCR01066637.1:89574-109769 GCA_002079205.1 Phalaenopsis hybrid cultivar
ACCAACTTTAAGGAGAACCTCTTGCAGTAATGCCAGACATCATTTCGATCATTTTGTGTGGGAACATAACATTGCTAACTTTATTTCATATTCTATATTATTTTTATTTGGAGCATTCATTGTATTTTTGGACAGTATCTTTATACCCAAGCGTTGGCAGGTTACTAAGAAGAATCCCAAGTGGAAAGCAACTATGCATGAAGAACTTAGGGTTTTTCATAAAAATCGAAATTGGGAAATAGTGATACTACTAGCTGGGTGCACGTGGATCTTCACAGTGAAACAAACTCCAGAAGATGAGCGGTACAAAACACGATTGGTGGCGAAAGAGCACAATCTGACATATGACATTGGCTATGTTGAAACCTTTGCACCAGTAGCAAAGATAAGCACATTGGGGACACTAGTTTTTTTTGGCAGTGAATGGTGGGTGGAGGTTACACTAAGTTGATGTGAAGAATGCATTTCTTCATGATGAGTTGTTGGAGGAGGTATATATGGAGATATTATTAGGATTCAGTACAGTCCAGATAATGGAGAAGGTGTGTAGGCTCATGAAGTCTCTGTATAACATGAAACTGTCTTCTTGAGTTTGGTTTGAAAAGTTTAGAGATATCAACAGATTAATGAAGATCATATGATGTTCCTTTGACAATATAAAGGTCACACTACTATATGTATTGCATATGTTGATGACATTATTGTCACCGGTGATGATGAGGCAGAGATTGTCTCACTAAAGGTAAGACTGGGCTATGAATCTGAGGTAAAGGATTTTGGACAACTCAGATACATCATTGGGATTGAAGTGACCCGTGGACTTGAGGAGATGGTCTTGTACCAGAGAAAGTATGTATTAGATCTCTTCACAGAACCAACATGCTGGTGGTGCAAACTTGCAGTCTCTCCAATTTACCAGAAGGTCAAGTAAGTGCAGAGACAGGAGAACTGATTGATCGTTACCAAAGATTGTGGGCCTTCTAATCTATCTGTCACACTTGAATCAACATATTTTTTAAAATAAGTGTGGTGAGCCGTTACATGCATGATCCAAGGAAGGGTCATATGAATGCAGTGTCCCATATTCTGAGATACCTGAAGAGTGCACCAGGGAAGTGATTGATCTTCAGGCAGTGACGCTGACTGGACAAGTTGTGCAAAAGATAGAAGATCCACCTCATGATATTGCATGTTCGTAAGGGCAACTTGGTCTATTGGAAGAGAAAGAAACAGTTTGTAGTAGCAAGATCAACAAGCAGAGGCAGAGTACAGGGCCATGACCTTAGTAGTTGTCGAGATGATGTTGCTGAGAGCCCTGTTAGTCGAGCTCAAGGTGGATCAAGGAACTCAAATGAAGTTGTGGTCTGATAACAAAGCCAACAGCATGATAGAACTAAACATGTGGAGATTGCTAGATTCTTCATTAAGGAAAAAGTTGGATAAGGGCTAGTGGAGCTAAGTCATGTAGCCATTGGACAACAGGTGGTTGATTGCCTCACTAAAGAACTTAGTTCATTAGATTTGTCTAGGTTATGTGACAAGATGGGCTTAGAGGATATTTTTTGCCCATCTTGAGGTGGTGTGTTGAGAATTGGACCTTATTTAGTGTCCCATTGGTAAAAAGGGAATATTGAAGAATTCTAGGGATGTATTTGTATAACATTGTAATACCCTATTTAAGCCCATGTTATGAATATACAGACAAGATTTTGAACAGTTAGTTCTTTTTATACATTTTAAACAAGATTAGTTTATGGGTTATTCCATTGCCAACATTACAAGGTGCAAACTTGATCAGAAGAGTACCCCTGGTACATGCTAGTTATTAAGACTTGCTTATATCGTGGTCCGATAGAAAATAATATTTCATTTCTTTGTCCACTAAAAAGGCTAAGTATGTTGCTGCAGGTAGCTGTGTCGCACAGCTATTTTTGCCAATGGAGTTGTGCAGTAGTCTTCTAATTATGGTGGTAGGATTTGTCTGTTGTATTTGCAATTATCAATTTCTAATTTTGATTACGTCTTGTTGTTGCAATTTGTGTGGTGCTGTGGTGTTCCCGTTTTCATTATTTGCAATGGGAGCAAAAATAATTTACGTTCTATTGCAGCTTTTTGTGTCTCTGGAAAATTTTCTGCAGCAAGGCTTCTCTTATATACTTGTGATTTGTTTGGCTATATTTTCTTCTTTTATTTGGCGACTCTATAGAAAAATTATTCTATTATATCTTATTTTTGTTATATGAGGATTTTCAAGGACTTGTGATTTTTAATAGGAGTTTAAGGCATATATAAACTTACGTAGTTTTGTTTTGAGTACAATTCTGATAAGATTTGATATTAATTCTACTTCTTGTATTCAACTCTGTGATTAAGTCAGCCACTTGAAGATTTTCAAGAGATGCCATCTCTTTGTAAAGACATAAAGGTTGCTTTCTATTGTCTTCCTTTTTTCTTGTTTCAAATTTTGTTATCATTTATTGATTTTATTCAAATGTGATATAGTCTTGTTTTCAACAAGTGTTTGGTATACAGCTCTATGTGTAGCTTTTTTTGTTGTGAATTGCTATTTATTATTTATGGCTGTTGCATTTTGGATTTTCATCTGAGTTATTTTCCTTTATGCGTTTGGCTTCCGGGGTAGTAGTGCTAGTTATTAGAAAGTTTAGAGTTTGTGATTGCAAAGCGAATTTTGTTTACTATTTGCATGATTTTCTATATTTCCTATAAATCTACAATATAAACCCTTCATTCTGAGACTTGATTAGTGTATCTGCAAGTGATCAGTTTGAAAATCTGAGCATATGTTCAATTTATCTTGTAACTTGCCTAAGAACATGGTTTGGTAGCTAACGAAGAATATATTTCCTCTAGCATAGGTCTACGTTGGAGTCTAAAGGCCTTCATTTAAGTAGAACTAAAACTGTATACATGGAATGTAATTTTAGTAGTAATAGCTCTAGTGACAGAAGTGTGGCTTTGGGTGATCAAATATAAAATGTGTGAACGATTTAGATATCTTGGCTCCGTTGTTCAAAGTGATGGTGATATAGATGGGGATGTTAATAGTAGAATTCAAGTTGGTTGGTTGAAGTGTTTTGGGGCCTATTGTGTGATAAAAAAAATATCGCTTAGACTGAAAGAAAAATTTTATAAAATGTTGGTGAGTCTTTTATGTGATAGAAAAGTACCGCTTAGACTGAAAGGAAAATTTTATAAGACGGTGGGGAGAGATGTTAATAGTAGAATTCAAGTTGGTTGGTTGAAGTGGAGGAATGCTTCGGGCCTTTTGTGTTGATTCGAAAGTACCGCTAAGACTGAAAGGAAAATTTTATAAGACGGTGGTGAGACCTGCAATGCTCTAAAGTACCGCTTAGACTGAAAGGAAAATTTTATAAGACGGTGGTGAGACCTGCAATGCTATAGGTCTTTTTATGTGATAGAAAAGTACCGCTAAGATTGAAAGGAAAATTTTATAAGACGGTGGTGAGACCTGCATGCTTTATGGCGGTAAATGTTGGCCTTTAGAAGAGAAGCATAATAATAAGTTAAGTGTTGTCGAGATGAGAATGATTAGGTGGATGAGTGGCTTTACACTTAGAGACAAAATGCGAAATGAATATATCCGTGATAGTGTTGGTGTAGCTTCTGTGACAGACAAAATTAGAGAAAGTCGTCTTAGATGGTTTGGTCACATTAAACGTCGACCATCTGATGATCTGATTAAGAGAGTAGATGTTTTAGATTCGACTTGTGTTAAGAAAGACAGAGGTAAACCTAGGAAGACTTGGGCTTATTGTATTAAAAATGATCATAATTTACTAGAACTAAATGAAAATATGACACTAAATAGGAGGCAATGGAGAAAAAGGATTCATATAGCTGACCCCACGTAGTGGGATTAAGGCATTATTGTTGTTGTTGTTGTTGTTGTTGTTGTTGTTGTTGTTGTTGTTCCATCTGTATGAAACCATTTGCTCAAAGAGTAATCTATTATATCTTTTTCCAAATGATTCACTATGCCCTGAGGTTCTGCTAGCTGGAATATGATTCCAAAAGCATTTCCTTTTCGAATGTCAATATGATCACTGCCTTAATTTAGCTCATGTTAGTTCTCTTTTTTGTCATTGTTTTGTTTGCATTATCAAAGAATATGCTTAATATTCATTGATACTCGGTAATTTCACATATTGAGCAAGGTACGTGCAGGGATTGAAATGGCACTGATAGATGCTGTTGCAAATAGCATCAACGTACCTCTTTGGAAACTATTTGGTGGTGCCTCCAACTCCATTGTCACTGATATAACCGTAATAATCTTTCCTTGAATACTTTTCCGACCAGTCCGCATTTCTCTCAACTCAAGGTTACTTCTCTGGAAAATGCAGATTCCAATTGTTGCTCCAAATGAAGCAGCTAAATTAGCAGCAAAATACAAGGACCGAGGCTTTAGCACTTTGAAACTTAAGGTGGGAAAAAATTTAAGCTCGGACGTCGAAGTATTAAAGGCCATACGAATAGTTCATCCTGATTGTTCTTTTATCCTCGATGCAAATGAAGGATATACAGCTAATGAAGCAATTGAAGTTCTTGAAAAACTTAATGGTAGGCATGGCCAAGTATATTAAGTCATTTAGATATGTGCATCAATTTTAATTAGCCTTACAGTCTTGCTTTGCATATATTTCCAAACAAGCTCGCATTGGCATAGCAAGTTTAATATCTGCGGTGGACAAATTAATTCATTTTTGTTTCAAAATCCTCTTTCGCTCCTATTTCCATAATGCCGTCTTGTTGTTCTGTTTCAGAAATGGGGGTCACACCAGCTCTCTTTGAACAACCAGTTCATAGAGATAACTGGGAGGGTCTTCATCATGTTACTCAAGTAGCGAAAGGAAAATATGGTGTTTCTGTAGCTGCAGATGAAAGCTGTAGAAGTTTGGAAGATGCAAAGAGAATCATTGAGGGAAATCTAGCTCATGTTATCAACATCAAGTTGGCCAAGTTAGGCGTCCTGGGGGCTCTTGACGTAATTGAGGTTGCGAGAGTGGCAGGTACCGAGCTTATGATTGGTGGCATGGTTGAGACCAGGCTTGCCATGGGATTTGCTGGTCATTTAGCNTAAGTTGGCCAAGTTAGGCGTCCTGGGGGCTCTTGATGTACTTGAGGTTGCGAGAGCGGCAGGTACCGAGCTTATGATTGGTGGCATGGTTGAGACCAGGCTTGCCATGGGATTTGCTGGTCATTTAGCAGCTGGTTTGGGCTGTTTCAAGTAAGAGCCTAGAAATATTATTTCAGCACTTCTGATTTAAGTAAAACAGTGATCATTTACGAAGGATATCGTTTTTTTTATTTTTTTAGTGGATTCTTTTGTCTGCTTGCATCTCATGTAGGTACATTGACCTTGATACACCTCTTCTACTATCAGAAGATCCGGTAGTTGGTGGTTATGAGGGTATTTTTTCTTCTGATCTCTATCGACTTTGTTTGATTTCTGCATATCTTTTCAATTATCTTTTGGATGAAGTAATGCACAGTTTGTTCAATCTCCGTTGCATTTATTTTGTTGTTTTTTTAATACTCAATTTCTTCAACAGTTTTTGGTGCTATCTATAAGTTTAATGACTCAAGCGGACAAGGTGGATTCCTACAATGGGATGGTATTTCTTAGTTGCCTTTATATTTTGCCAAAAATTTCATAATTTCACAATGAAATTTATAAAGAATTTTGTACAATATATTGTGATTACCATTCTGAAATGCTGTAACATTTAGAAGCCCTGAATTGTGAGTTTTGTATCGAACATTCTTTACAGACACCTATAATTCATCATTATTATTTTGAAATGAAAAACTAGAACCATGCTTCTATCTAAATTCATCTTTATACTATTTTGTTTTTCTGTCAGAATTTTTAGAAGCTATTTTCTTCACTAATGTTCTTTTATTAAATTTAGGACATGTTTGGGGCAACTGTAATTTATTGAATAATCTGCTTATAAGCTAATTAAAAATAATATGTTAATAAGTTAGGTGCAGTGGTTATTATAAATTTTTATTTTTTGGAAAAGCCAGACCGCAGTCAGAAAGCTACCACCGCATCTAGATAGGTGCGGTGTGAAAACACTTTTCAGCGTTTTGAAAATGCATAAGCTGCCAAAATGCAGTTTGCCCAAACGGTCAAGTGCGTTTTCAAAACGTCACCGCACCAAATAAGCTGCCCCAAATGGGCCCTTAGTCAACAGATTTTTGACAATCATTTTTTGGGAAAATAGGGAAGAAGCTTTGAGGCTTTAAAAATAATGAAGTGGTTATAGGGATGCTATCATCATCATCCTTCTGAAGTGCAACGGAAGAAGTTTTCCTTATTTATATGTTTGGGTTGGTTTTAATATATATACAAATTTGTATCTTGATAGGGTTCCTAAACAATGGCAGTTTATTGGAAAAAGGAAGTTTGTGTTAGTGTCAGTTTATAGCTGTATCCCATGCGATGAAATCAAAGGGTTTGCTTCAAACAACAGTTCAATTTTTACTCAACATCTTCCCTGATTTAGTACTATAACATCGTCTCTGCGAAGATAATGAGTTCTGAGTGATAATTCTGATAGTAAAAACAAAAAACATGAAAAAGCAATTGAAGATTGAAAGCGGAAAGGAAGATGGATGGAAGTTTAGAAAAAAAAGACAAAGAAGGTAAAAATTGAAAGAGAAAAAAGTTCAGGTTCCAAAGCTAGGCCTTTCCCACTTGGTACCTGCTGACCTTTTTTTTGGGTCAATATTTTCGTAGCTTATATCCCTCATTCGGAAATTGGACCTCCTCCCAGTGTCACTAGTTGGCTAAATTAAGCTGGGATAAGTTTTGACTTAAAACTTTACTTGAGCGAAAATTTGAGCTAATATAAATATTAAATTTAACAAAAAAAAAAAAAATTAAAACTAATTAAACCAAAACATAACTAAATATAAACAAGTTCAGCTAAACCCTAAAATTGACCAAAAAATCAATTTTAACCAACATGCATATCAAAATTATTATTTTCTCTACAGATCATCTTAGAGCTTGAAACTTCATTTAGAAAGTTGTATGATGTTTATTATCATATATTAAAATCATGCAATAAGTGTGATGATTAAATAACATAATTTTTACGTAAAATAATTCATTTTAAATTTTCATACATGAATAGTGCTCAAAGTACCATAAAATTATTTTATCCACATACCAATCTAGTGATTAGAGTTTCATTATGTAAGTTACATGATATTCACAATGACATATTAGAAGCATACCAACCTGTTTGATGATGATTGAATACACTTTTTACGTAACAAATTTTAGTTTGAGTTTTCAGGCATGAAAAATTATCTTATATAAAAATTTTGTAACTGAGTTATTATTTCTCAAAATAGAAACTCATATCAAAACTAAACTTCACCTAAAGTAAATAAGTTTAAAACACTTAATTTAATCTATTAAAATTAACTAAAAACTTTCATTCAAAATCCACCAAATTTTCTCTTATATGATGGGGCCCACTCTTTTACATGAAATATCATGAGATAGGGCCCACTCCAACCAAAATCAATTGCACCACTAATTTTCTTATATTTTCTCTACCAGATGAGCTAATGTCAAAATTTTGGCCATAACCACCTCGATCGCCCATAACCATCTAGCCACTTTAAATTGGAATATCTTGAGTTAGAGACTACTTCATCAAAACTAATTGTATCACCAAAGTTTTCGCATTTTTCTCATCCAAATGAGCTAGAGTTTTAATTTTGGTCATAAACATCATAACTAACCTCTCCCAAATTTAAATTTCCCTCCAAAAGTTCAAATTTCCATCTCTTCAACTCATAACTCCTTCCTGCATTTTTCTCCCTACTCAAACCCCGCTCCACTCAAAATTTCTTCACTTGGTTGAGCACCCCAAGCCTGTCCCTCCTATTCTCTTGCTCAAAATACTTACCCACTTCTCTTACATGTGTATGAACAGTGCAAATTGGGCACCGTAATTCTCCAATTTTATATGTTTATATTATGCGTTGAGGAAGGTTTTGTCGTGGTTCTGCAGAATGCAGGAATATGGAGCAAATGGAGGTAAGAATATTGCTGATCAGAGCATAGTGATGTTTTGGTGCCTAGATGCCAGATCCAGTCCAGAATCTTGCACAAAACAATAGCCTGGAAATTAGGCACCGCGAAAGTTGCACATATGCACTGCTCATGAGGGCTTTGGCTCCAAGTGAACATGAATTTTTCACAGGAAACCCAAGAGCTTGGAAAGTTAGTGCTGCATTTGCAGTGTCTGGGTGCCACAGTACACTGCTTAGGCGCCGTGACACTAGTGCCTAGGCACCGCGACACTAACGCGTAGGCACCATGACACAAACGCCTTGGTAGTGCAAACACTTAACTATATAAGGCAGATAGGCGCCAACCACTGGCGCCAAGGCACCAGACTGTGAAAATCTATGATTCCTATAGTTAGACGCAATCTTTCAGCAGGAGACCTATAAAAAACCTGTATACAAAGTAATTGGGGCTTGCTCTCTTATTTTTTAACTTCTAGTGCTAAGGGAAGAGTTTTTCCTTCTAGATTGTTTGAGAGAGGGAATTGAGCTTGATTATAAGAGCTTAGTGAGTATTTTATGAGGGAGTTTGTGAGAAACATTGGAGAAGATCAAGAGCATATCAGAGAGGAGGCATCACTATCTTTTATGGCTGGTTTTTTTTAAAGTTTTTTTGTTTTAGTTTGATTTTCATTAAAGGCTTTGTAATGTCTTCTCTTTGAATTAATCGATGATGGACTTGTGTTACAAAGAATGTTTGGGAACTAATTTTCTAGTTTCTCTCTTAAGTTGTTGAATGGAAGCAATGGGTTTTGGTGAATGTTTTGCTTATTTTTAATTGTGACATGCTGTTAATTTCTTTGTGATCTTTATATACTTCCAAACTGGCCATTTGTATAGTTAAAAACTATGTGAACTTTGTGATGCAGAAGCATACTTAGTGGAACATATTGGAGGAATTCACTAAAACATGAGAATAGGAACATTGCTCATGGATTAGTGCTCTCGGATGAGAAATAATTTTCACTAGAAATTTCACTGGTTGTAGGGAACTCTAGTGATTTACTATGCTTACTTAGTACCACCAGAAGGGGGCTAAGGAACTCTTTTTCTCCTGTTAGACACCACCTTTGTCATTTAACCTAACTTATGTTTTTAGGATTCATTTTTTTGGGGGGAGGGGGGTTTCTCTCACTGAGCTCGTTCCCAGTGGGATCGACTTTCAGTACTCTATACCAAATACTATTGATATGATATGTGTACTTATATGAGTAGTCAGTGCTTCACCGTACTTGGATTGTATCAAGTTTTTTGTGGCATTGCTAGGGAATGATAGTGAAGTTCAATTAAAAAAAAATTTAGTTGAACTTCTAGGACTTAGATTTAAAACTTGTTGTGTTATTTTGTAACTTTTTTCTTGTTTCTCTTTTCTTTTATATCAAATTTTTTTTTAAAAAAATCTTATTAGTTTCTTGTTAATTTTGTGCACATGTACCATGATTTTACTTACTGAAAAGTTTCTGTTGCTTGCTTGCTTGCTGCCTAACTTTGTATTTAAGTTTGTTTATTGCTTACTCTATTATTCTTTGATTTCACTTATATTTTGTTGCTACTCTTGTTAGCTTAGGGTCATTTCTTATGTTAACTTAATATTGTATGTGTAGTTTAGGACCTTCGTACCTTGAACCCTAAGACCCCGAGTTAGAGAGAATAGTTAAAAAAATAAAAAAAACTAAAAATAATTTAAAAAAGAAATAGGAGAGATGGCACACATACCTCATAATGAACAAAATTCCCATGGACATAATGACATGCTTTAACCTCTTAGGGAATTTGCAAACTCTACAGCAGATGAAACCCACTTTAGCATTAATACCTCAACTGTAGAAGCCAACTCTTTCGAATTGACATCTGTCATCATATAGATGGTGCAGAATAACTAGTTTGGGTGGTGGACACCATCAAAAGACCCTAATTTGCACATAGAGAGCGTTTTAGAACTGTGTGCCATATTTTTCTATAATGGTGTCTCCAGCAACGTCGTAAGGCTAAGACTTCTTTTTTTTTTCTTTGAGAGATAAATGTAAAATGTGGCTTAATTCCCTAGCTCCTGGCTCTATGACAACCTGGAATGAATTGACATGAAAATTTTCAATCAAGTATTTTCCACCATCTAAAATGACCAAACTTATGAATGATATTACATATTTTAGCCAATTTTATGGAGATTCAATTTACGAAGCCTAGGAAAGGTTTAAGGAGCTCCTTAGGAAGTATCTCCACCATGCATTGTTTGAATGATTGACATTCAAATCTTTTACAATGGGTTGGTAGGATCCTTTAGGTCAATCATAGACACACCTACAGGAGGTTCCGTTATGTCAAAACCCTTTGATGAGGCTTATTCATTGATTGAGGAGATGAAAACAAATAATTTTTAAAGGTCTTCGAAGTGAGTGAATCCTAAGAAGGCAGCCAGTGTTCATTACACTGATATATTATCTACAAGTAGTGGATATCTCTAGGAAGTTAAATCAATTAGGCTTGATTCTAACACAAGGATATCGAGTCATAGAATATAAAATTTGAGCTAACATAAATATAAAATTTAACAAAATAAAATAAAATTAATTAAACCAAAACATAACTAAATATAAACAAATTCAACTAAACCCTAAAATTGACCAAAAAATCAACTTTAACCAACATACATACCAAAATTATTATTTTCTCTACAGATCATCTTAGAGCTTGAAACTTCATTCAGAAAGTTGTATGATGTTTATTTTCGTATATTAAAATCATGCAATAAGTGTGATGATTATATAACATAGTTTTTACGTAAAATAATTCATTTTGAATTTTCGTAAATGAATAGTGCTCAAAGTACTGTAAAATTATTTTATCCAAAGACCAATCCAGTGATTAGAATTTCATTATGTAAGTTACATGATATTCACAATGACATATTAGAAGCATACAAACCTGTTTGATGATGATTGAATACAACTTTTACGTAACAAATTTTAGTTTAACTTTTCATGCATGAAAAATTATCTTATATAAAAAATTTTATAACTGAGTTATTATTTTTCAAAATAGAATGCATGAGTGCCTCTGAATCTTTGAAATATTTCAAATGAACCACTGCGTGCCCCAATCAAACTTTATTTAGGGCCGGTTAAGCCCACACTATTTT
Organism: Phalaenopsis hybrid cultivar; assembly: GCA_002079205.1. NCBI lineage: Eukaryota > Viridiplantae > Streptophyta > Magnoliopsida > Asparagales > Orchidaceae > Phalaenopsis > Phalaenopsis hybrid cultivar. The sequence goes on from JXCR01066637.1 coordinate 100,850, forward strand.
GGACAATAATTCTGCAAATAAAAAAATAATTCTAATAATTCACTCAAAACAAACTCTTATCAAAACTAAACTTCACCTAAATTTACTAAGTTTAAAACACTTAATTTAATCTATTAAAATTCATTAAAAAATTCCACTCTCTTACATGAAATATCTTGAGATAGGGCCCACTCTAACCAAAATCAATTGCACCACTAAATTTCTTATATTTTCCTTACCAAATGAGCTAATGTCAAAATTTTGGCCATAACCACCCCAACCACCTATAACCATCTAGCCACTTTAAATTGGAATATCTTGAGTTAGAAACTACATCAAAACTAATTGTATCACCAGAATTTTTGCATTTTCCTCGTCCAAATGAGCTAGAGTTTTAATTTTTTTCATAAACATCATAACTAACCCCTGCCAAATTCACATTTCCCTCCAAAAAAGTTCAAATTTCCACATCTTCAGCTCATAACTCCATGCATTTTTCTCCATGCTGAAACCCCACTCCACTCAAAATTCCTTAACTTGGTTAAGCACTCCAAGCCTGTCCCTCCTATTTTTTTGCTCGAAATCCCTACCTACTTTTCTTACAAGTGTATGAACTATGCATATTGGGCACCTTAATTCTCCAACTTTACATGTTTATATTATGCTTTGAGGAAGGTTTTGTCATTCTTTTGTAGGTGTCGGCTATATTTATTTATTGAAAATAAGATTTTAAAATTAAAATTTAATATGATATACATAATGTAATTTTAATTTTGTGAAAATAATATTTTTTATTGTTTTTGAAAAACAATGAGATCGAATAGATCTCATATATCTAATAGTTTAAATAGCTGAGCACGATAACATAAATGATATATCATCTCGAGAGATGAACGTATCACTTATTGGTAGACTTAACTATCCAAACTTAAAAGTTTATGACTCTTTTTAGGTCTGCAAAATTTATAACTGATAAATTCCCTTATCTAATACACAGATTAGACAGGATTTAGATTAATTTGAGTTCTTAATACCCTATAAAGGCAAGCCTCTATATTTAATTACATCCCAAATGACGGGGGTCATTTTATAAAACTCTCGATAATGATCAGAGGTTTCGTCTTCAAGAATTCAATGTTTAGGTTTCCACGATTGCTTATAGGAAAAGTCATATGGGATATGTTTAGATAAGAACAATTATTTCGGGAATCCAAAGGAGTGAAAAGTAGGAGATATCAAAGATACTGAAGAAGATTCAGTGACATTTCAAACTAATCTATGGTTTGACTTTACATTTTGAAAGTGAAATTATGTGATGTTTCGGTCCTGCAAGTTATTTAGATATTCGGGACTTATATTTGCATATCATATGCAAATGACCTGAGTAAATGTGAGGATTTATATCGTACCGAACGACGACCTCGAAATCCTTAAAAGTTTAGGACTTGTATCATATGATATAAAATCGTAGAAAGTACTAAAAGATAGTGTATGAGGATTTACGTCGTGCCAGACGAACAACCTCGACGTCCTATAGGTATGTTATTTAAATCTATCGAAGCTCGGTTGAAGTTCCTCATGCCGTCTTCTGTTGTTGTCTCGGTCGTCTCCCATAGATGAATCGTCAATCGACCACCTCATCGTCTCATCCCGAGAAGAGAGGAGAAAGAAGAGAGAATACCATGCCTTGAAAGGCCTATCCTAGGGGATTGTATGAACATACTAAAAGGTAGTGACTAAACACAAGAGTACAGACAAATGTATATATTACAATGTAATGATAAAAAAAAGGCTATGTAACAAAGTACAGTAAAGTAAGGTACAAAGAACATGTAGAAAGGTACATTACAATATAAAAGAAAAGAAATGTACAATAAAGAAAGAACTATATGATAGGAAAAGTAAAGAAATTGAAACAACTAAAAGTGTGTCTGGTTAATTCTGGTGAAACTACAAAACAAATTACAATTGCATAATATAAAAGGATTAGATAAACATTTGTAGATTATAAAAGAAAAGTTAAATGATAGACATATGAAAATCTAAAGTGGAATATATGATCTTAATTTGGGGTTAGGCTCAGACTATACTTCTTTTCTCATTTATCTCAATCCCACAGGCAACTGATATGTCGAAGTCAACCTATCAATATCAACTAGGGTCACCAATAAATCACCCCTATAATCGGGTAGCCCTAGACCCTATCATTTAATGGATTGGTGAACCCAAATAGTATCTGAACTTATCTGGTTAAAGGTATAATGTACCCATGTGAGATTGTATTTGAACTTATCGGGATATGGTGCACCTATATGTGATGTTAGGATAAGTGATGCATAGTTTCTGAACTTGTCAATCAACATTATACAGTGTGACGATGTCTAATAGGTGATATTTGTTGTGTAGTATCTAATCTTATTAATTAAAGGTGTGTAGTGTATCTATGTGAAGTGTATAAGATGTATCATTTGGTACGTGGGATTTTTAAATTTATCAATCAAGAATGTGATATATTTATATGAGGTGTATGAAGTGTAATATATGATATGTAGAGTGTATATGTAGGTGATATTAAATGTATGTGTTAATTAATGTGTGGTATCTATGATGTAGTGTCGTATCTGTTCCGTTTTTTTAGTAAGTGTAGTATCTGTGTAAGATCTGTAGTATCTGTTCTTTTCACAAGTGTAGTATCTGTGGTTTTTAAGTATCTGTTCTTTTCTAACTACCAATTCTCAAGCTTTTTGAAGAAGAGTCGGGGCTACCGACAACTTAAGGGAGTGAAAGGGCATCTCACTAATTGAATATTGATTTTGTATTTTCAGCTATAAAAAACTAATCAATGGTTCTTTGCATCATTTCCTGTTACCCCGCATCTCGAACTTATAGGCCACTTTAATGTTTCATATGCTTATCCAACAAAATTTTATATATATTTCATGTCAAGAAATTGGAAGAAGTAGTTATTTAAGCATTTCTGTAACATCCACCTTCCACCTTTAGGTTCAAACCTTAAACTTGTACATATGATCATTGCATACTCTATCAATCATCCAAGGATAAATATGTTACTATTCTCATATTGCCAAATTTAAACCCACGAAATTTAAATGACCAGAAAGCCAACTCCAACAAGCACTTAGAATCCAAACCACCATATAATATACATCATAAGTAAAAGAGAGCTAAGGGGTACAAGTGGATCCAACAGGTGGTAAAAAATTGAACCATCACCAATCAAACCCGAGTCCAGTAAGTGGACAAAGTCTAAGCCATCACCAAGTAAAACCAAGCCACGAACGGGGCCCAAACCAAGCCATCAAGAAACAGACCCGAGCCCAATAAAGGGGCTAAAATTGAGCCACCAGAAAGCAAATTCCATAAAGCCTTAAAACCCAAAATTTGCACCCAACATATATTTCAAACAGGGCGCAGGTAACGGGAAGCAGAGAAACGTAGGTAAGTCCCAAAGCCAACATCTCAAAGCATTGTAATGAGTTCGAGAATACATTTGAATAGGGGTAACAATAATTGGGGAGTTTAAAAATTAAACACCAAACCAACTTTTAAAACACCAAAAAAAAAATTATTCCAGTATATATTCGAATAAGGGGGCAGCAAAAAGCAAAATCGGGATACTAAAACAGCTCCTCAAAGCACCAAATAAGTTTTTTTTCTAACATATATTCGAATGGAAGCAGAAAAAAAAAAGAACCAAGCCATTATATAGTTCTTCAAACCATCAGATAAAGCTTCCAACATATATATTCAAGTAAAGGCAGCAAAAAGAACAAAAATCATAGTTCCAAACTAATATTCGAGTCCAAGAGAAAGGTCTCCAATATATATTCAAATGGATCAGCAAGAGGAGCAAAAAATGCAGCTCCAAATTAAATTCCAAAGCAAAAGAAAGGATCTCCAATATATTTTTAAAAAAGAGCAGCAAGAGGAGCAAAAACTGCAGCTACAAATTAAATTCCAAACCAAAAGAAAGGATCTCCAATATATATTCGAATAAGAGCAGCAAGAGGAGCAAAAACTGCAGCTCCAAATTAAATTCCAAACCAAAAGAAAGGATCTCCAATATATATTCGAATAAGAGCAGCAAGAGGAGCAAAAACTGCAGCTCCAAATTAAATTCCAAACCAAAAGACAGGATCTCCAATATATATTCGAATAAGAGCAGCAAGAGGAGCAAAAACTGCAGCTCCAAATTAAATTCCAAACCAAAAGAAAGGATCTCCAATATATATTCGAATAAGAGCAGCAAGAGGAGCAAAAACTGCAGCTCCAAATTAAATTCCAAACCAAAAGACAGGATCTCCAATATATATTCGAATAAGAGCAGCAAGAGGAGCAAAAACTGCAGCTCCAAATTAAATTCCAAACCAAAAGAAAGGATCTCCAATATATATTCGAATAAGAGCAGCAAGAGGAGCAAAAACTGCAGCTCCAAATTAAATTCCAAACCAAAAGACAGGATCTCCAATATATATTCGAATAAGAGCAGCAAGAGGAGCAAAAACTGCAGCTCCAAATTAAATTCCAAACCAAAAGAAAGGATCTCCAATATATATTCAAATAAGAGCAGCAAGAAACATAGAAACCGGCCCCCAAAACAGGTGTTCAAAACTCAAGATATAGTCTCCCATACACGCTCGAATAAAGGACAGTAAGAAGAGCAGAAACCGAATACCAAAACAGATATTCAAAACCAAAATATAATTTCCCATATATGTTCAAATAAGGGGCAGCAAGAAACATAGAAACTGGCTCCCAAAACGGGTATTCAAAGCTATAAAAAATGATCTCCAATTTTGTTCGAACAAGGGGCTACAAGAAGAAAAAAACCGAGCCCCAAACAAGTATAAAAAATGATCTCCAACATGTGTTCAAACAAGGGGCAGCAAGAAGAACAAAATCGAGCCACAAACAAGTATTCAAAACTATAAAAAATGATCTCTAATATGTGTTCGAACAAGGGGGCAGCAAGAAGAACAAAACTGAGTCCCAAACAGGAATAAAAAATTGATCTCCAACATGTGTTCGAACAAGGGGCAGCAAGAAGAACAAAAACCGAGCCCCAAAATAAGTGTTCAAAGCTATAATAATGATCTCCAACATATGTTCAAATAGGAGCAACAGTAATGGGAGTGATCAAACTGAAGTATAAACTTCTTCTCATAACAATAAATCTTTCCATACCAGTCCTAAAATTATTTTCATGCTATTTATAGGTGAAATAAATAGATAATAGCATTTCAAGAACAAGCCAATCTTTTCCAATAAGCATTCCGTATCCATGGATCTAGATTTTTTTGAAAACAAAGCTATGCTTAATATTTAATATTCAATAACAATGTAAGCCAAAAGAGAAGACCTCATTTCTTGATAGATCAAAATTTAAGCATAAAAATTTTCGTAACATATAAGAAGTGAGGCAAAATTAATGAGAGGAAACTCTATGAATAAGAAGGATCATATATTGCAGCATATATCTCATCCTTCAATTAAGAATAAAGCGAAGAGAAGGAAATATTCTTACCTCCAGGGGACTGTAAAAGAAAAACTCAGAAATAAGAATTCCCAAATCATGAAACAGAATAGCTCACGATCCTTCCTCAGAGTAAAAAAAAAATGCCATTCGTGCCTCCCCACCACGGGGTATTTATAACCATCAAGAGGGTAAGGGGCTCACGGCAAGGGAAATGGACAAACCCAGGAATGAGAGGGCTACCAAATTCGTTGCGCGGGAAAAGCCATTACAAGAAAGTGACCGACAGCGAAGGTTGGTCATAACAGGAAAGGAAGAAGGTGACCAGAGAAACCAGAGAAAGGCTCTACTACTCATCCGAGAAGAGAAAATGGGCTAGGGCACGGATCGGTCCCAAAGGGGAGGCATGCATGTGAGGGGGAGTAAGATTAGGGATTTTTTAAAACCCTTTTATATATAAAAAAAAGATTTTATTATTTTTTTTTAAAAATATATCAAATTTTGTGCAACTCATTCGTGCGCGGCGCCCTAACAAAATAGGTGTCCTCCTTAGCTAAAATCGACATCCCGGATGCAACGGCCTGTCCGTTTCGTTATTCGGGGTCACTTGAACAAATTCGTCGATGATTGCACTAAATTAACCTCATTTTGTGCGCTTTGTGACAAACAAAATTATTTTGGTCCGATCGGAGCCGTTTAAGGAATAAAAATAAAAATGTTGATCGGTCCTCGCATAAGTGACAACCAAAGTCAAACACATCGCTCGTGGTGGCAAGTCAAACGTCCCACAAGTCATGGTGTCCACCTATGTCTTTCAAATTTCTATAGGAATTCAATTTGAGCTTTGATATGTCAGCTTTTCAATCGACTCAATCAAATGTTGAGGATCTGAAACCACCCATTTGAAACTTCAAAAAGTGAAGTAGCTCGAATCTAAGCGGTGTAGATTCCGATCTAGTCCTCTAGGAGAGTCAAAATAGATAAATACTGAGGCTAGATCCTAGGGTATCTGGGAAGGGAAAAGAAGACCTCAAAATGGGGTCAACAAATGGATCCCCAATAGGTGTGGTATGCTACACGAGCATGACACACATATTGGCATTGACTGAAACGATCAATAACATCTCGAAAGAATGTCCAAGTAGCCATACATGGGACAAATCAAATGTCAAATTTGAATTAAGGTGAAGTAGGATTTTTGCTGGGGATTGATATTTATATTCTGAAATTGTTGTCGTGCATTTGAATTTTCAAATGACATTTGAAATATGTGCAAAGGAAAGATTCAACATTTAACAATAATATCAAAGAATGTGTCGAGGAAAAATCAAGATTAAATCTTATTCCATAGGATGTAGAGAAATAAGTGAAACGGAAGACTATATCAACTCGGAATACCGTTGGGGAAGTCACATCCGAGCTGAATCTAGTCAAACAAATGTCGTCTGTGGTCTTCGGATTTATTACAGAGTCGAAGTGGACTTCTCCTCAAACCTAAGTGAAACAGGAAGAGACCAGGCCAACTTGGAATACCGCTGGGGAAGTTATATCCAAACTGAGACTAGTCAAAGAAATGTCATATGTTGTCTTAGGATTCATTATAGAGCTGAAGTGGACTTCTCCTCAGACTTAGGTGAAACAGGAAGAAACCATGCCAACTCGGAATATCGTTGGGGAAGTTATATCCAAACTGAGACTAATCGAAGAATGACAACCATTAAGGAGATTACGCCAAATTTCCAAGAAGAGACTATACCAGTCCGGGCTACCGCTAAGGATATTACGTCCGAAATAGTTCTAGTCGAAGAATGACAACCATAAGGAGATTACGCTAAATCTCCAAGAAAAAATTACCAGTTCGGGCTATCGATAGGGATATTACGTTCGAACTAGATCTAGTCAAAGAATGGCAACCATTAAGGAGATTATGCCAAATCTTCAAGAAGAGACTATACCAGTTCGGGCTATCGATAGGGATATTACGTCCGAACTAGATCTAGTTGAAGAAAGACAACCATTAAGGAGATTACGCCAAAGAGGAAGATTATACCAGTTCGGGCTACCGCTAGGGACATTATGTTTGAACTAGATCTAGTCGAAGAATGATAACCATTAAGGAGATTACGCCAAATTTCCAAGAAAATACTATACCAGTTCGGGCTACTGCTAGGGATATTACGCCCGAACTAGATTTAGTCGAAGAATGACAACCATTAAAGAGATTACGCCAAATCTCCGATAAGAGACTATGCCAGTTCGGGCTACCGATAGGGATATTATGTCCAAACTAGATCTAGTCGAAGAAAGGCAACCATTAAGGAGATTACGCCAAAGAGGAAGACTATACCAGTTCGGGCTACCACTAGGGACATTATGTCCGAGTTAGATCTAGTTGAAGAATTGCAACCATTAAGGAGATTACGCCAAATTTCCAAGAAAAAACTATACCAGTTTGGGCTACCACTAGGGATATTACGTTCGAACTAGATCTAGTCGAAGAATGACAACCATTAAAGAGATTATGCCAAATTTCCAAGTAAAGACTATACTAGTTCGGGCTACCGCTAGAGATATTACGTTTGAACTAGATCTAGTCGAAGAATGACAACCATGAAGGAGATTATGCCAAATCTCCAAGAAGAATATATACCAGTTCGGGCTATCGATAGGGATATTATGTCAGAACTAGATCTAGTCGAAGAATGACAACAATTAAGAAGATTACACCAAATTTCCAAGGAAATACTATATCAGTTCGGGCTACCGCTAGGGATATTACGTCCGAACAAGATCTGGTCGAAGAATGACAACCATTAAGGAGATTACGCCAAATCTCCAAGAAGATACTGTACCAGTTTGGACTACCAATAGGGATATTATGTCCGAACTAGATCTAGTCGAAGAATGACAACCATTAACGAGATTACACCAAATTTCCAAGAAAAAACTATACCAGTTCGGGCTACCACTGGGGATATTACGTTCGAACTAGATCTAGTGAAAAAATGGCAACCATTAAGGAGATTACGCCAAATTTCTAAGAAATGACTCAGAATGTGGGTACCCGCCCCAGAATGGGAATTAGAATGTGAGTATCAACCCCAGAAATATCGTGAATGTAAGAATTTGTTTCAGAAATGAGAAATATCGTGTAAGATTATGTAAGGACGTGATAGCCGTATGAATTTATAAAGACGTGAAGAATCATGTGTAATCATATGAGAATGGTGTATAAATGAAGTACGAAACGTACAAAATCCGAAGACTTACGAAAAATGTGAAATTTGTAAAGTTTACAAGATGGTGAAATAAAAGACAAAATTCACAGAAGTGTAGGAGCAATCAACTTGTGGTGAAAAGAGAAGAAAAAAAAAAGTTATTTTTTTGGAATTTTCATGATTTTGAAGAGTGATTTGTTATTTATTGTTAATTATATATATATATATA
>JXCR01066637.1:114437-146019 GCA_002079205.1 Phalaenopsis hybrid cultivar
TATATATATATATATATATATATGTGTGTGTGTGTGTGTGTGTGTGTATATATTAGGTTTATTTTAAAGATTTGGGCTGTGGAAGAGAAAATAGCGTCGTCATATATAGAATTATATAGACAGAATTTATTGCAAAATTAGTTTTTTATATTCAAGTATATTTTATTACAAATTCAAGTTCGAACCCAGTTACAACCAGAATGTCGGCGCTTCTAAAAACAAGACTTCATTTCTAAAGTTTGTTCTTTCGAAACATCATAACGTGTAGTATTTTTTCAGATATCGTCCATTGACAGGAAGCATAGGTCATTCTTCTTGACAATCTATTAATTGATAAGCGCCTCTAGAGTAAACATTTTCAACGACAAACGGTCCTTCCCATGTTGGTTCAAATTTATCTCCTATTTTGCGATGTGTAAGAATAGGTTTTCTAAGGACAAGAACCAAGTCACCGACTTTGAAAGTCCTGGGGTGAACTAGTTTGTCATGCGCTTGATCATTCTAGCTTGATATAATTCCAGATTTTGTTGTGCTATCAGTCGTTTTCCTTCCAAGCTTTCTAATTCTTCTAGTGGTAATCTAACATTCTCTTCAGTGGTAATCTTATTGGCGACAACAACTCTGAGAGACGGAAGTTGAACTTCTAAAGGTAGCACAGCCTCATACCCTTACACAAGAGTGTAAGGTGTAGACTGAGTTGGAGTTATGAACGTAGTCCTGTAGGCCCATAAGGCTTCTAATAACTGCTCGTGCCAATTTCTTTTATTTTTGTACAAGGCTTTCTTTAGAATTTGGATGAGAGTCTTATTAAAAGCCTCGACCAATTCGTTAGCCTTCGGGTAATAAATTGTAGAATAACGCCAATCTATTCCGTGTCTGCTGACGAAGTTATTTATTTTTATATTTTTGAATGCAAACCCATTATCTGAGATGATTATGCGTGGTACCCCAAAACGGTAGACAACTTGATTTTTGAACAACTGCAAAACATGGTGTGCTTTCACTACCCAAAGAGGTATTGCCTCTGCCTATTTTGAAAAATAATCTGTTGCAGTGAGTATGAGCCGATGTCTCTTCGAAGATGGAGGGTCTATAGGACCCACTATATCTGTACCCCAACACTCGAACGATCATGACGTTATTGTTGGGTGCAACACGTTCGGAGGTTGATGCAAGACCACTTTGTGTACTTGGCATTAATGACAACTTTTGGCAACTCTCATACAGTCGGTCATCATCGCAGGCCCGTAATATCCTAGCCTTTTGATTTTCATTTTAATTTTTGGACCTGACTGATGAGTGCCACGAAGTCCTAAATGTACATCCTTAACGATTTCTTGAGCTTTCGAACCGTTCACGCATCTCAACCACATTTGCTCAAAAGATCTTCGGTACATAACATTATCTATTAAGGCATACGGTAAGGCTTTTTTCCTTATCTGATGAGTCGCTGACTTATCATCCAACAAATTTCCTGTTTGCAAATATTCTATAGAAGGTTGACGCCAATCTTCTGCATTTGCTATAGTTTCCATTACCGTTTCTTCTCTACCCAATTTATCCAAGGTATCAATATCAATTTGAGATAGAACTTGAAGCCCTTGAACAGTTATCTCGATGATACTTTCCTATGGACATGCAAATTCCTTGGTGAGTTTGGCTAAAGCATCTGCAAGAGTATTCTCCCCCCTTGGGATTCTATACATCACCACATTTGGAATATGTTCCAATAACTTCATTGTATAACGATGATATTGTTCCAATTTAAGTTTCAAAATTCTATACTGTCCAACAACCTGTTGAATAATCAACTGTGAATCTCCGTAGATATTAATGTCAGTTATACCCATCGATATGGCCAATTGTAACCCTATTATCACTGTTTCATATCCTGCCTCATTATTTGTACACGGTTCTGTTAAATGGTAAGAATACCTTAACATTCCTTGATCTGGTGTAATGAAGATCAGTCCAATTCCTGTTTTACCAAGTATTATTGTTTGCAATTCTTTATCCCTTTGTGTTGAAGAAGCCCCATCAAAATATAATTACCAACATCGAGACTTGAAATTTTCCAAATTCATTATTTGTTCATCCGATAAATCATCATTGAGAGGAGAATCAGCTGGTAACAGGTGCGTTGCAAGGAAATCTGCTAAAATTTGCCCTTTCACAGCTCGGAGCGGAACGAAAGTTACATGAAATTGCAATAATACCATGGCACACCTCGCTAACCTACCGGAAAGCGTCGGTTAGGTCATTAAATATTGCAATGGATTAAACTTTGAAATAAGGTTAAATTTGTGAGAAAGCACGAAGTGTCAAAATTTATGAACTGCAAAGATTAAAGAAAAATAATGCTTCTCAATCGGATGATAATTTACTTCCACTGGTATTAAATGATGGCTTAAATAATAAAGTGCGTTTTCTTTACCCTCATCATTGACTTGGGCTAGCAGGGCTCCGAGGGAATCGTCCAAAGCTGCGGTATAAAGTATTAAAGGTTTACTTGAAATGGGTGCTGCCAAAACAGGCGGTGTTGTTAGGTATTGTTTAATACGCTTGAAAGCGCGTTGACATTTATCAACTTAGGTAAACTTTGCATCTTTCTTAGTCAAAGCAGAAAAAGGCTGAAACCTACCTGACAAGTTAGAGATAAAGCGTCTTAGATAAGCCAGCTTCCCTTGAAAGGATAGTAATTTCTTTAAATTTTTAGGGGGTGGCATTTCCAGAATAGCTTTAATTTTCCCCGGGTCAATTTCAATCCCGTGGTAGCGAGCAACAAACCCTAAAAATTTTCCATAAGTCAAACCAAATGCGCACTTTAGGGGATTCATTTTAAGGTTAAATTGTCGTAACTGCTCAAACACAATTCTCAAATCATACAAATGATTGTCTTTCTGTTTGCTTTTGATAACCAAATCATCGACATAACATTCCACTTGATTATGAATGAGGTCATCAAAAATTCTTATCATTGCTAGCTGATATGTTGCACCAGCATTCTTCAATCCGAAAGGCATTACCATGTAGCAATAAACTCCAATTGGCGTTTGGAAAGCTGTGAATTTTTTTTCTTCTAGAGCCATTTTTATCTGATTGTATCCAGACGATCCATCCATAAATGAGAAAATTTCATGGGATGACGCAATATCTACCATTAATTCTGGAATTGGAAGAAGAAACTCATCTTTTAGGCATGATTTATTCAAATCTCTAAAGTCCACACAAATCTGGATTTACCCATTTTTCTTCTTAACTGGTACTATACTAGCTAGCCATGTAAGGTATTGTTCTTCCTGTACGAATTTAGCGTCTATCAATTTCTTGAACTTCATTGATAATTTGTTGTTCAATATCAAGACGCATTCTTCTTGAAGCTTGCTTAACTGTAATTGTAGTAGGATCTAAGCCCAACTTATGTATGACAACTTCTGGTGCTAATCAAGGCATTTCCTCATAACTCTAGGAAAAATAGTCTTTAATTTCTGTCAACAGCTTAATCATATTCATACACTCTTCTTCATCAAGTAGAGAGCTAATGAAAATCGGTCTCGATTTCTTTTCGGTACCCAGTTTAACTTCTTGTAACTCATCCACTGTTGATTTGATCTCTTCTTTGAATTTTGGTGGGGCATCCTCAATTGTAGGATTTTCATAGTTGTCCAGAACTTCTAAAAAATCTTCGTCATGTTCATTAGTAACAACTAGGAAAAACTTCGTATTATCAATAGGTCCTACTATGCCAAACCCAAGACCTTGTTTAGACTTGAATGCTTGATTATTATTATTACAAAATTTTTCAAAAATTGTGATTGATCTCTTGACCATTTCTTAGGCACCATACCACACTGAGCAAGATTTTGAACACAAGGTGAGTACCAATCAACAGGTAATTCCATTAATTTGAAAGAAAGATCATCTTCTAGTTCTACATTAATTTCAGAACTAGAGGATGAAGAACGACGATGAAACTTAATCATTTTTATACTTGCACTATGTACTTCTTTAATCGTTTGACTCTCAATTTTATGAGTAGAAATCAGAGTGAGGATCTCAATTTGTACATAGCGATTAATCCGATCATACATTGAGCTATACTCACATTTTCATTCGTCTTCTAGATCGATTTGGAACTATGGTTTCTTCTGGTTAATCATCATTGCATCCTTCTTGACTTTCTCATCTTCATAACTATCTTTCAAACCAATGTTGATAATTGAATTCTTTTGTTCAACACTCCTATCGTTCCTTCCACGACCTCGTCCCTGGCCTCGACCTCAGATACGAGTTCTAGAGAAGCTCTCAACCTCTTGTTGTAAAGGAGTGATAAAATATCATTGAATTGGTACTAAATGACCTTGTGTTTGTATATCTTCTGGATCTTTTACTTTACTTGCAGCAATGTTTGGAGATGGGCAGTCTTTTTCAGAGGAGGATAGTAAGTGACATCTTCATGAATACCCACTTCATGAATTGAAAATAGTTGTAGATCTCCTTTTATACAATATTCCTTGTCCTTCCAGACAATACTTTATGCATTGATGTAGTTACGAAGAAACCAAACTGTTTTCATGAATCCAGGGTCAACCCAAGAGAGCATTGAATGAAGTCTCAGAATCGATGATATGAAATTTTGCAGTTGTTACTAATTCTCCAATTTTCATTAGTAACGTAATTGTTCCAAGGGCTCTTTCACCTTTCTAGTTAAAGCCTCTTAACATCATCTTATCAACAGTCAACTGTCTTGCATCTATGTCCAAGTAAGCCAATATTCGTAAACTCATTATATTAATGGACACTCCTAGATCCACTAATACTCTGGAGAGAATGAAGTTACCGATGTTGACATTAACATACAACAGATGATTATGATCAGCAGTACCAAGCAGTAAATCATCATTTGTAAATGTTATTTTTGCTTGTTCCCTTAATGAAAAAATCTCATCCAAGGAAGTATAGCAAGTTGAGCTAAACAGATTTCTCGATCAAGTAAAGCTTTTACTAAAGCCTCTCTCATTTCCTTTGATAGGATCAGGGCATCATACATACTCAACTTAGCAGGTTATTTCCTAAGATGGGCTAGTACATTGTAATCCACTTTATTACTTAGTTCTCCATTCTCTCTTTGAACAGGTACTTCATCAATTAATGGAGTTGGATCATCTTGAACAACCACTTGTTTTGCCTTATCCTTTGGACCCATTCTCGGAGGAAATAATTTTCCGCTTCTCAAATTTATCTCTGTTATCTCTTCAAGGTTTTGAATTAACTTGGGACTGCCTCCACATGAGTTGGAGTAATAGATTCTTCCAAGGCTTCTTCTAAATCTGAAGATTCTAATTCTACTGCAATCGGCGATCCGTGAAATTCAAAGACAGGCACATCAGTTTTTGAATCAACATCATTATAACCAATATCCTTTCCCAGATTACCGTTACGTGTACCATAATTCTGTACGATTTGAGAATCATTATATGGATTGAGATTATTATCTGGGTTAGATTGATTATTATCAATCACATCATTAGCAGAAATAGCTAAAACGTAGCCAAAATCGAATTCCATATTATTACGTACCACTGGAGCAAAGAAGAAATCATACAAAGTCAGGGGTTTGTGAGATTCCTCACTCAAATCCGTGAAAACTAATCTCGATCAATCAAATTTCATTTCACGCTTTGGCTTTTCGGTGAATTCTTCAATTTTCTTCTTTGAATCTTCTTCTACTGTAATTGATAATGCTGGTTTAGTAGGTTTTAGATTTTGAATTGCGGCTTGTACCGAAGCACTCTGGATTTGATTTAGTATCTTCTTTGAAGATTTCATCCAAACTGTGTTTCATCCATCATCGACTGCATAAGGATCGATCGGAATAGTAGGCTCAACCGAAATTGTATTGATTGAACCTTCTCCATGTTCTTTCATATACTCTTTCGGGATCGTTATGTTCCCTCTCTTGAGATTATATTCCAACCAATTCTTAAAAGTAAAACAATTTTCTAGAGTATGTCCAATCATCCTATGATATGGACAATACTGTGGGTTATCCTTTTTATCAACTTCATCAGGCTTCTTAGGTTTAGGCAGTTTGAACTCTGGTTTCTTAATCAAATTACGAAATATTTTGTCAACTGCCTCATCTTTAAAAGGATATACTTTGTTTAAATGTTCTGTCATAGTCCGAACTGGTCTGTTATCTGTCTGGTAAGATCTTTGTTGGGATGACTGTGAGCGGTATTGATGAGGAGGTTGATGGCTTTGTTGCGATTGTTCAACCTTTATTTCCAGTGGTTGCTTACCTTTATCAATAGTTGCAACAGTTCCAGACTTCTTCTCGAAAATCTTCGTAGATCTCTATTTTTTTGGATTTTTTAATGAAACCAAGTTGCTTTGCTTCTTCTTGAAGACTTCCAGCTTTACTAAGTAATTTTTCAAAAGTTTTAATTGCGAACCCCTTGAGAAGAAATGCAACAGGTCCGTGAATACTCTTTAGTAATATTTCAATCGCGTGTTGTTCTTGAAGCTGAGGTTCACATTTCATGCTTAGATTCCTCCAGCGTAGAATATACTACTAAAGTCTCATCCATTCTTTGTTTCTCAACTACCAAATCACCAACTGTGATGTGGTTCTGAGCTCCAGCAAACCGCTTGATAAAGAGACTTTCTAATTCTGTAAATGTCTTAACAGAACTGTTCGGCAATTCTGCATACCAATCGAATGCCACTTCTGACAGGCGACTAACGATGTCAGAAAAGTAACACATTATTTCCTCCTGCTTTGCAACAACTAGTGTGAAAATGTGCAACATGTTGTCGAGGATTCTCTATTCCATCAAAAATTTTGAACAGAGGTGGTATGAAACCTTTGGGATACTGTACGGTATCAAATTTTTCAGGATAGGGTCTACCCTTTAGAATTGATGCTCCGACTTTAGACTGTGCCAAGGTTTCTTTCACTTGTTGTTCTATCATACTTTTAAAATCCTTCTCCGATATTGAATTTTGAATATGATCTTTCTTATATTGTTCTTCTTTGTTCACAGAGGTGGATTCCTTCTTATTGTCATCAATCTGAACAACATTTGGTTGATTTACCTCAGCAGGTACTACTTTTCGGGACTGTGGCTGACTTTGTAAGGTCATAATGGTAGCCATCATTTCTTCCATTTTCTTTTGCATGTATTCCATCTGCTCATCTTTTTGTTGGATGACCTTTCGTAATATTGCAATGGCACTTTCCTCAATCGGTGTATCTCGTAAGGATGAAAACGCTCTAGTCTCCACAACATTTATCTCAGCAAAGTATTCATCCATGTAATCAGTCAGATCTTCTTCATCATCCAATTCATCTTTTCTTTCTTCAGAAAACTATTTAATGTCTTTCCTGAGTTTCTCCAACTTTGTCTCAATTGAATCAACTGGTGAAAACTGACAAGTAATCTCTTCAGTAACAACTGTAGTAGGTAACAAATCACACTGGAAATTTTCCCCAGAATTCTCCATCTCGGGTATTTCCGTATATGTTGGTTTAGCAACCCTAGGCCGCCACACCATCTTCTTAGATGTAACTATTTTGGGATCAAGTGATTCATTGGTGATATTTTCATACTGAGAATTGGTGGGCCTACTAGTGTCTGAACCAGACACGTCAGCAAGTAACCTCTTGTCATTTTTTAACTTCTCTAAACAAGGTAAAAACTTATCATGTATAATTGGTAAGCTTACTCTTGGTCTGAGACGGGATTTAATTAGTCTTCGTCCCTTGGAATTAGGAGAGGTAACAGTAGCAGAAGTGGTAATAACAGAAGAAGGAGAAACACGGGCTCCCAAATGCTATTTAACGAGAATTCTGGGCGGCAACAGAGGAACAGTGGGAGAGGTGAAACCCGCACAATAATCATCTGAACGGAATCTACGAGAGGTTCGCAGAAGCAAACCTTTTCCTCTTTTTGTAACCTTCCTTATGGGTTGTGAAACAAACTTGTCCCTTTTCAGTATCTGACTCCTCATTTGAGGTGACACTACACGTCCCATCCTGTTGAGAATCTCAACAATAGAACATCCTTCCTTCTTTGTTAATCTTTCAAAGATAGTACGAATTCGAGCTAACGATATGAATTCTGTAGTCTTCACTTAGTTGTTGTGATTATAAGATCGAAGTGGTGTAGCAGCAATCTTCAAAATGTCCTCCTCATCAAGAGTGGCGGACAGTGGATGAATCCTGCTTCCCCTTAAGAGAGGAGAGGTCTCAGGCAGTCTGACTTCTTCATTCTCATCCAAGGCACTCAGGCAGTATGACTTCTTCATTCTCATCCAAGGCATTTGAGGTGGCAATCATTTCAACGTCTTTTGCTTTCCTGATTTTAGCTAGCTTTCGGTTCTCGTTCCTCCTTTGCGTTCTAGTCAGAGGTGCAGACCTTGAACTGGATCCTATCTCAAACACAGAAGGTGATGTTAAGAACGTCAACCTTTTCATAGTAACAGATTCATTATCTTCCTGAATCTCCTTTCCTTTAAGTTGAGTGGGAATAGTGACAGGTGAGGTGACTAGACCGGTGGGAGTAGCAACAGTGGTCTTGGAGGTATTTCCAGCAACTCTAGCAAACTTTGCAACAGTGACATAGTCTTTCTCAAATAATACCCTTTTAAAGACGGGAACTCATGTGTTGACTTTAGATTAAATTCCAATATTGGTTCCACTGTTTCAGGATTCTGTTTCTTAATACAGCAACAGTGATGTCTCCAAATTTGATATTGGTGTTATCAAATCCATGTCCAAAGCGAATGACAATTTTTTTCAGGAAGCTAGATCTTATTCATAACCAGATCCATTCCAGTGACAAAGGAGAAGATCAATTATAGTGAAGTCATTTTCTGTAATTTAAAAGAATTTTCAGAAATTAGACTCACAATGTCTGTTGTCGTTGCTGCAACAATTTAGGACGAATTTCTTGAACCAAACAATGCTATTTAACTGGGTGTCTCTTTCGATACTTATCCGAACAAATCTTTTTTACATGTATTTTAAACTTTATTTAGATATTTTAATTAGTTAAATCAAAAATATCATAAAGAAAGGTAGTAGGAGGTGTAGGACCCAGTCTGAGAGAAAAGGAGGTAGATTTTGTATCAAGCTTGTTTCGGTACATCGCTCCTAAACTACAACACCTATTGGGGGTCCACCCCACTTTAGTCCCATTCTGAAGGTCTGGGATTCCATAACCTCTCTGTTTAAGGGTGATTAAAAAGATGGTTCCAGAATTCAAAAAGAGTTGGTTATACATGTTCAAGGAAGAAATGAGCAAGGTATACAAATGGAAGAATGGTAGTCTGGCCCACAAGGGACATGGACATTCTGCCGATGTTTGAAAGCAAAACCTCATAATCAAAATGGAGAGTAGAATTAATCCCCAGTGGAGTCGCCAAAAATTGTCGACTATATTTTTTTTTGAAAATAAGATTTTAAAATTTAAATTTAATATGATATATATATAATGTAATTTTAATTTTGTGAAAATGTTATTTTTTATTATTTTTGAAAAATGATGAGACCGAATAGACCTTATATATATAATAGTTTAAATAGTTAATCACGCTACCATAAATGATATATCATCTTGAAGGATGAACGTATCACTTATTGGTAGGCTTAACAATCTAAACTTAAGAGTTTATGATTCTATTTTGGTCTGCAAAATTTATAGCCGACAAATTCCCTTATCTTAAACACAGATTAGACATGATTAAGATTAATATGGGTTCTTAATTCCCTATAGAGGCAAGCCCCTATAGTTAATTATATCTCTCAAATGACGGGGGTCATTTGAGAAAACTCTCGATATTGATCATAGGTTTCATCTTCAAGAATTCAACGTTTAGGTTTCCACGTTTGCTTATAGGAAAAGTCAAATGGGATAGGTTCAAATAGAAACAATTATTTCCGGAATCCAAAGGAGTAAAAAGTAGGAGATTTCGAAGATATTGAAGAAGATTCAGTGACATTTCAAACTAATCTATGGTTTGACTTTACATCTTTGAAAGATGTTTCGGTCCTGCAAGTTATTTATATATTCATGACTTATATTTGCATATCATATGCAAATGACCCAAGCAAATGTGAGGATTTATATCGTACCGAACGACGACCTCGGAATCCTAAAAAGTTTAGGACTTATATCGTATGATATAAAATCGTAGAAAGTACCAAAAGATAGTGTATGAGGATTTACGCCGTGCCAGACGAACAACCTCGACGTCCTATAGGTATGTTATTTAAATCTATCGAAGCTCGGTTGAAGTTCCTCATGCCGTCTTCTGTTGTTGTCTCGGTCGTCTCCCATAGATGAATCGTCAATCGACCACCTCATCGTCTCATCCCGAGAAGAGAGGAGAAAGAAGAGAGAATACCATGCCTTGAAAGGCCTATCCTAGGGGATTGTATGAACATACTAAAAGGTAGTGACTAAACACAAGAGTACAGACAAATGTATATATTACAATGTAATGATAAAAAAAAGGCTATGTAACAAAGTACAGTAAAGTAAGGTACAAAGAACATGTAGAAAGGTACATTACAATATAAAAGAAAAGAAATGTACAATAAAGAAAGAACTATATGATAGGAAAAGTAAAGAAATTGAAACAACTAAAAGTGTGTCTGGTTAATTCTGGTGAAACTACAAAACAAATTACAATTGCATAATATAAAAGGATTAGATAAACATTTGTAGATTATAAAAGAAAAGTTAAATGATAGACATATGAAAATCTAAAGTGGAATATATGATCTTAATTTGGGGTTAGGCTCAGACTATACTTCTTTTCTCATTTATCTCAATCCCACAGGCAACTGATATGTCGAAGTCAACCTATCAATATCAACTAGGGTCACCAATAAATCACCCCTATAATCGGGTAGCCCTAGACCCTATCATTTAATGGATTGGTGAACCCAAATAGTATCTGAACTTATCTGGTTAAAGGTATAATGTACCCATGTGAGATTGTATTTGAACTTATCGGGATATGGTGCACCTATATGTGATGTTAGGATAAGTGATGCATAGTTTCTGAACTTGTCAATCAACATTATACAGTGTGACGATGTCTAATAGGTGATATTTGTTGTGTAGTATCTAATCTTATTAATTAAAGGTGTGTAGTGTATCTATGTGAAGTGTATAAGATGTATCATTTGGTACGTGGGATTTTTAAATTTATCAATCAAGAATGTGATATATTTATATGAGGTGTATGAAGTGTAATATATGATATGTAGAGTGTATATGTAGGTGATATTAAATGTATGTGTTAATTAATGTGTGGTATCTATGATGTAGTGTCGTATCTGTTCCGTTTTTTTAGTAAGTGTAGTATCTGTGTAAGATCTGTAGTATCTGTTCTTTTCACAAGTGTAGTATCTGTGGTTTTTAAGTATCTGTTCTTTTCTAACTACCAATTCTCAAGCTTTTTGAAGAAGAGTCGGGGCTACCGACAACTTAAGGGAGTGAAAGGGCATCTCACTAATTGAATATTGATTTTGTATTTTCAGCTATAAAAAACTAATCAATGGTTCTTTGCATCATTTCCTGTTACCCCGCATCTCGAACTTATAGGCCACTTTAATGTTTCATATGCTTATCCAACAAAATTTTATATATATTTCATGTCAAGAAATTGGAAGAAGTAGTTATTTAAGCATTTCTGTAACATCCACCTTCCACCTTTAGGTTCAAACCTTAAACTTGTACATATGATCATTGCATACTCTATCAATCATCCAAGGATAAATATGTTACTATTCTCATATTGCCAAATTTAAACCCACGAAATTTAAATGACCAGAAAGCCAACTCCAACAAGCACTTAGAATCCAAACCACCATATAATATACATCATAAGTAAAAGAGAGCTAAGGGGTACAAGTGGATCCAACAGGTGGTAAAAAATTGAACCATCACCAATCAAACCCGAGTCCAGTAAGTGGACAAAGTCTAAGCCATCACCAAGTAAAACCAAGCCACGAACGGGGCCCAAACCAAGCCATCAAGAAACAGACCCGAGCCCAATAAAGGGGCTAAAATTGAGCCACCAGAAAGCAAATTCCATAAAGCCTTAAAACCCAAAATTTGCACCCAACATATATTTCAAACAGGGCGCAGGTAACGGGAAGCAGAGAAACGTAGGTAAGTCCCAAAGCCAACATCTCAAAGCATTGTAATGAGTTCGAGAATACATTTGAATAGGGGTAACAATAATTGGGGAGTTTAAAAATTAAACACCAAACCAACTTTTAAAACACCAAAAAAAAAATTATTCCAGTATATATTCGAATAAGGGGGCAGCAAAAAGCAAAATCGGGATACTAAAACAGCTCCTCAAAGCACCAAATAAGTTTTTTTTCTAACATATATTCGAATGGAAGCAGAAAAAAAAAAGAACCAAGCCATTATATAGTTCTTCAAACCATCAGATAAAGCTTCCAACATATATATTCAAGTAAAGGCAGCAAAAAGAACAAAAATCATAGTTCCAAACTAATATTCGAGTCCAAGAGAAAGGTCTCCAATATATATTCAAATGGATCAGCAAGAGGAGCAAAAAATGCAGCTCCAAATTAAATTCCAAAGCAAAAGAAAGGATCTCCAATATATTTTTAAAAAAGAGCAGCAAGAGGAGCAAAAACTGCAGCTACAAATTAAATTCCAAACCAAAAGAAAGGATCTCCAATATATATTCGAATAAGAGCAGCAAGAGGAGCAAAAACTGCAGCTCCAAATTAAATTCCAAACCAAAAGAAAGGATCTCCAATATATATTCGAATGAGCAGCAAGAAACATAGAAACCGGCCCCCAAAACAGGTGTTCAAAACTCAAGATATAGTCTCCCATACATGCTCGAATAAAGGACGGTAAGAAGAGCAAAAACCGAACACCAAAACAGATATTCAAAACCAAAATATAAATTCTCATATATGTTCGAATAAGGGGCAGCAATAAACATAGAAACCGGCTCCCAAAACGAGTATTCAAAGCTATAAAAAATGATCTCCAATATGTGCTCAAACAAGGGGCAACAAGAAGAACAAAACCAAGCCCTAAACAGGTATAAAAAATGATCTCCAACATGTGTTCAAACAAGTGGCAGCAAGAAGAACAAAACCGAGCCCCAAACAAGTATTCAAAACTATAAAAAAATGATCTCTAATACGTATTCGAACAAGGGGCAGGAAGAAAAACAAAACTGAACCCCAAACAGTTATAAAAAATGATCTCCAATATGTGTTCGAACAAGGGGCAGCAAGAAGAACAAGATCGAGCCCCAAACAGGTATAAAAAAATGATCTACAACATATGTTCAAATAGGAGCAACGGTAATGGGAGTGATCAAACTAAAGTATAAACTTCTTCTTCTCATAACAATAAATCTTTCCCTGCCAGTCCTAAAATTATTTTCATTTTATTTACAGGTGAAATAAATGGATAATAGTATTTCAAGAACAAGCCAATCATTTCCAATAAGCATTTCGTATCCATGGATCTAGCTTTTTTTTAAAACAAAGCTGTGCTTAATATTCAATATTCATTAACAATGTAAGCCAAAAGAGAAGACCTCATTTCTAGATCAAAATTTAAACATAAAAATTCCCGTAACATATAAGAAGTGAGGCAAAATTAATGAGAGGAAACTCTATGAATAAGAAAGATCATATTGCAGCATATATCTCATCCTTCAATTAAGAATAAAGCGAAGAGAAGGAAGGATTCTTACTTCCAAGGCATTGTAAAAGAAAAACTCAAAAATAAGAATGCCCAAATCACGAAACAAAATAGCTCACGATCCTTCCTCGAAGTAAAAAAAAACACCGCCTGTGCCTCCCCACCACGGGGTATTTATAGTCATTGAGAGGGTAAGGGGCTCACGGCAAGGGAAAAGCACAAACCCAAGAATGAGAGGGCTACCAAATTCGTAGCGCGGGAAAAGCCGTTTCAAGAAAGTGACCGGCAGTTATGACCGGCAGCGAAGGTCGGTCGTAACCGAAGAGGAAGAAGGTGACCGGAGAAACCAGAGAAAGGCTCTACTACACGGCCAAGAAGAGCAAAGGGGCTAGGGCACGGCTCGGTCCCAAAAGCAGAAAGGGGAGGCATGCGTGTGAGGGGGAGTAAGATTAGGGCTTTTTTTTAAACCCTTTTATAAAAAAAAGATTTTATTATTTTTATTAAAAGAAAAAAATATCAAATTTTGTGCAACTCATTCGTGCGCAGCGCCCCAACAAGATGGGTGTTCTTCTTAGTTAAAATCGACGTCTCAGACACACCGGCGCAGTCCGTTTCGTCATCCGAGGTCACCCGAACAAGTTCATCGAATATCGTCCCAATGTATCTTTAATTCGCGAGTGTTGCCGTGAGCCCCTTACCATTACCATAAAGAAGTTATTTTGGTCCAATCGGAGTTCTTTAACGAGTATATCATTGATCGATCCTCACATAAGAGACAACCAAAATCAAGCAAACTGCTCGCGGCAAAAAGTCAAACATCGCACGCGTCATGGGATCCACCTATGTCCTTCAAATTCCTATAGGAACTCAACAAGAGTTTCAATATGTCGGTTTTTACCGATTCAACTGGACGTCAAGGATTATAAACTGTCCATATGAAACTTCAAGGAGCGAAGAAATTGCTTGAATTTCTAAATGTCGTGGGTCCCGGTCTAGTCCTCTAAGAGAGTCAAAATAGAGAAATCCTAAGGCTAGATCCTAGGGTATCTAGGGAAAGGGAAAGAAGACCTCAAAATGAGGTCAACACATTGTTGTAGTTGAAGTGTTAACTAATCAATTTGAAAATGCAATACTTGAACATAAAAGTGAATAATACTATATTTATTTAAGATGCTAAATCAATTGAACAAAATGAAATTTCAATAAATCATCTATGCTAACAAACTAAAATCAATTTACTATTTTGGTTCAAGATTTCTTGACATAAAGATTCTAAAAAAAGACTCAAGCAAAATGACATCAATATTTCGATCAAAATGTTAAAAATGAAAGTCATAAAAGAAAAGTTTTTTTTTTTGGGTCATCAACTCCATTCACACTAAACCGATTGAGAAAGTATTTTTTTAAGGAGATCGTTTGTGCTTATAAGGATATCATATTTGTGTAACTTGTATATTTTAAATTTTCTTTTGTCATCTCATAATATAAAGTTCCAATTAGAACATAGTTGAATTCTAGTTATTTTATTACTTGGTTAACATCATCTGTACAATTGAGGTGAATTGAATAATTTTCAAGAAGGGATTCACAATAAATTAACAATTATTTATGGAAATTATAAGTATACTATTGATATAAACTACAGACATGTGAAACTCAAACGAAATAATAACATAATACGTCGGAATCCTTAAAGGCTTTCTATGGGAACCTTTAAGAAATTAGTTGCAAGAATTATGTAGTCTTTATAATGAGTCAGGATATATTTATTGACTAGAAATTTCGAGAGGTCCTAAAAATGATTCAAACTTCAACGTATCTAATTTAACTTTATTTCATTAAAAACTACTCAGTACAATAAATTCCTCTCTTTTAATCCATGTGAATTCATATCTACGGCCTTACCAAATTGATTTACTCATCCAATTTCAGAAGTTGCTTTCATATACCTAGATTTTGCTTACTGTTGACAGTGGATATCACAAATTTCTTGCACCTTAAAATGACAAACTTATTTACGCTGACTCATGGATTAACTTGTAGAAAGTGATAGAGCTTCATCCAAACTCACTTGAATTGAATTTGCCAAAGCTAATTTTTTTCAAATCAAGCTGATTTATATGAAGTGTTCCTGCTATTGCTTTACTATTTGTCAACTACTTCCTATCATACTATTTACTGGTTGATATCACTGATCTATTCTCACATGTTTTCCCCTTTTATTTCCCACTATTGCTTTACCTTTCCCACTTAGGTATTGTTATCACCTTTCATTGATGCTACCATCTACCGTTGCTATGCCAAGAAATCAGCTGTTTCAGGTTTCACAAGTAATTATCATTGTTCCAGCAATAAGCTATTTGCCAGAGTGGTTTATCACCTCTTTATCTCTGGTTTTGACTGATGTTTCTTTCCTAGTAGGTTGAGTCCTTAAGCAATTCAGAAATTAATGGTTTTTGCTTCTAGTATTCATGGGGTAGGTGTTGATATTTGTTATTTTCTACTGAATCATAATGAATTGTGTAGTTTCTTATTTTGGATTCTTTGCAGAACATAAATAGGACACTTATAATAAAAACATGGGACCTGAGCACTTGTCTAATCTTTCAAATTTTCTCAATTTATATGTTTGAGCCAGTTGGATGTATATTATTTCAGTGCCTCACAATTTAAATTACTGCTTGAGATAAGTCCCCCTGTACCAGCATAAACTCTGGTTTTACGTTCGAGTGACTTCTATCATTGTACTTATTTTAGTTTAGGCATTACTTTCACAAAGGTACCTTCGAGTGACTTCTATCATTGTACCTTGGTGTATGCTTTTTGCTGATGATATCCTTCTCGTGGATAAAACGAGAGAAAAAGCCCAGGAAAANGTTAGGAGAATCTACATTTGATTTTTATTGATTTAGAAAAAGCTTACGATAAGGTTCCAAGAGAATATTATTGAAGAGTTTCTTGAGAAGAAAGATGTTGATATGATTTATATTCAAGTCATTAAAGATATGTATACTAGAGTTCCTGAGAAGAAAGGTGTTGATATGACTTATATTCAAGTCATAAGATATGTATACTAGAGCTGTTACTTTTGTTCAAACTGAAGGAGGGTTGACAAAATATTTTCTATGTATACTAGAGTTGTTACTTGAGTTCAAACTGAAGGAGGATTGACAAAATATTTTCCTATTTCTGTTGGATTACATCCATTGAAGAGTTTCTTGAGAAGAAAGATGTTGATATGATTTATATTCAAGTCATTAAAGATATGTATACTAGAGTTCCTGAGAAGAAAGGTGTTGATATGACTTATATTCAAGTCATAAGATATGTATACTAGAGCTGTTACTTTTGTTCAAACTGAAGGAGGGTTGACAAAATATTTTCGGATATGTATACTAGAGCTGTTACTTGTGTTCAAATGAAGGAGGATTGACAGAATATTTTCTATTTCCATTGGATTACATCAGGGATCGAGTTTAAGCACTTATCTTTTTGCTTTAGTTATAGATGGACTTACTGGACATCTACAGGAGGATGTACCTTGGTGTATGCTTTNGTTCAAATCATTAAAGATATGTATACTAGAGCTGTTACTTGTGTTCAAACTGAAGGAGGATTGACAAAACCTAATTTTTGTTGGATTGCATCAGGGATCGGCTTTAAGCCCATATCTTTTTGCTTTAGTTATGGATGGTCTTGAATACTAGAGTTGTTACTTGTGTTCGAACTGAAGGAGGATTGACCAAATATTTTCCTATTTCTTTGGATTACATCGATTGGGCTTTAAAGCCCATATCTTTTTGCTTTAGTTATGGATGGTCTTACTGGACATCTACAGGAGGATGCAAACTGAAGGAGGATTGACAAAATATTTTCCTATTTCTGTTGGTTTACATCAGGGATCGACTTAAGCCCATAACTTTTTGCTTTAGTTATGAATGGTCTTACTAGACATCTACAGGAGGATGTACCTTGGTATCATATCTTTTTTCTTTAGTTATGGATGGTCTTATTGGACATCTACAAGAGGATGTACCTTGGAAAGAGGATTGACAAAATATTTTCCTATTTCTGTTGGATTACATCAGGGATCGACTTTAAGCCCACTCTTTTTGCTTTAGTTATGGATGGTCTTACTGGACATCTACAGGAGGATGTACCTTGGTGTATGCTTTTTNGTTACTTGTGTTCAAACTGAAGGAGGATTGACAAAATATTTTCCTATTTCTGTTGGATTACATCNATGGGAGATGGTAATTAAACATAGCTTAAGACGCATTACAAAAATTTCTCATAATCAATTTGGATTTATGTCGGGCAGATATACAATGGAAACTATACATTTATTGAGAAGTTTGATGGAGAAGTTCAGAGATAATAAGGAGAATCTACATTTGATTGTTATTGAATTTGAGTGGTTTGATGGAGAAGTTCAGAGATAATAAGGAGAATCTACATTTGATTTTTATTGATTTAGAAAAAACTTACGATAAGGTTCCAAGAAATATCCTTTGGAGAGTTCTTGAGAAGAAAGGTGTTGATATGACTTATATACGATAAGGTTCCAAGAAATATTCTTTGGAGAGTTCTTGAGAAGAAAGGCGTTGACATGACTTATATTCAAGTCATTAAGGATATGTATACTAGAGTTGTTACTTGTGTTCAAACTGAAGGAGGATTGACCAAATATTTTCCTAATTCTATTGAATTACATCAGAGATCGGCTTTAAGCCCATATCTTTTTGCTTTAGTTATGGATGGTCTTANAATTTTAGTGTAGTAACTCTACTGACAGAAGTGTAACTTTGGGTGATCAAATTATTAAAAGGTGTGAACGCTTCAGATATCTCGAGTCTATTGTTCAAAGCGAAGAGTACTGCTTAGACTAATAAAAAATTTTATAAGACGGTGGTGAGACGCTCTATGGCGTTGAATGTTGACCTTTACAAGAGAACCATAATACTAAGTTAAGTGTTGCCGAGATGAGAATAATTAGGTGGATCAATGGCTTTACACCTAGAGACAAAATGCGAAATGAATATATCCGTGATAAGGTTGGTGTAGCTCCTATGACGGATAAAATTAGAGAAAGTCATCTTAGATGGTTTGGTCACATTAAGCGTCGACCATCTGATGACCTGATTGAGAGAGTAGATGTTTTAAATTTGACTTATGCTAAGAAAGGTAGAGATAGCCTAGGAAGACTTCGACTTATTGTACAAAAAAATATCTTCATTTATTAGAGCTAAATGAAAATATTGCACTAAATAGGATGCAATGGAGAAAACATATTCATGTAGCCGACCCCACATAATGGGATTAAGGCTTTGTTGTTGTTGTTGCTCTATAAAATTTTTTATAGAGATATGAAAAACCAACATGCATATTGATTTCCTTTCATTGCTTTAGTTTAGTTTAGAAGTGTAATTATTCTTGAGTTATTTTTAAATAACTCATTATGTTATAATATTTTTTTAGGTTTTAAACTTTTGAATATAAAAAATAGAAGATGAGCAAATGTGTATAGGAAGCGACAACAGCAACTAAAAATATACAAATTTTTATTTGTTAATTTAATTGATTTCTTTAATGGCTTCTTCATGAATTTTTAAATATTATAATTGTTAGTTATAGAAATAGAATAGCAGGGAATTGATTTCTACGGTCCGACTGTCCATTCCCATTTTAGTTGAATCCAAACCCCGTGCATGAAATGGAGTTAGGTTAGCTCTTAAATACCAATAAGACTACTTTCTTGGGTGGCTGCAACAAGTACAAAGAGATGGACAGAGGTCAAAACAGTGAGGTGAGCGAGGGAAAAAGGGCGACAGCAAAGGTGGAGGGCTGCGACTGAGAGGGCAATGAAAACGATGGAGGGGAAGGCAAGAAAAAGTTATGGAGGACTTCGGTAAGGATAAATACCCCCCCGNGAGGTCTACACTGGAGTCTAAAGGCCTTCATTTGAGTAGGATATGATATTACGAAGAATGGGTTGAATGGTGGGATGGGCTATGGCAGTAGGTGAGGGCAGGGGAGTAGATTGTATGGGAAGACGGGGAGTAGATTGTATGGGAAGATGGGTTGTGACAACACGTAGGGCTAGGATGTGGTGTGACAGAGAGCAGGCGTTTAGTGGGAGAGGGTCACGACAATAGGTGAGGGAATTATTACAACACAGTAGAGTGAGGTAGGGATAGGTTTAGAGTGACATGGTAGGTTGGCTTGGATGGTGAAGGAAACAATGGAGTGGTAGATGAATCACAGCAGGGGAGGGGATTGGGGAAGTGGATTGAAAATCGAGAGAAAGTGATGTGAAGGGAAGTTGGGGTAGATAAGTGTCTTCTGCGGAATCAAGTTACATCCGGAGTACCCCTCGAACTTGTGGGGAAGATCACCACCTCGTACGAGTTACAACCAGAGCATGTTCTCGGCGTTGGATACAACTGTAGGAGGGAAGACAACCCCGATTGCTGATTGGGATAGAAATTTGAAATCTGGAAGATAAAAACTGAATTCTAAGACAACAAACAACATATTCATAATAGTATCAGTTGTTAGAATATGAAGGAATTAGAATAAGAAGAAAATAGAATTAGGACTTAGAATAGGAATGAAATAGAATTAGGAAGGGAGTAGAAAAATGCAAGGAATAGAAGACGAAGGAATAGAAATAGACAAGGGAGAGAAATAGGATTGGAATAGACAAGGGAGAGAAATAGGATTGGAATAGAAGAGGAATAAGTTCCCTCTATGGAGGGGAGTAAAATAGGAAATTGGGAGAGAAAAGGAGTGGCAATTCCAACCCCCATGAAGGTTGGCTGGTTCAACTGGCCACCCAGCAAGCCCAGTGTCAGTCTCCCGGGTTTGGAGGAGTTTTGACTTCCTTCGTTGAAGCTTCTGGCTTCTCATAACACGTAGTCAATTCAGCTATGTTGAAGGTAGCAGAGATAGTGTAGTCTCCTGGTTGGTCATGTCGGTGTTGTCATTCCACAACACTTCTTGATAGAACAAATATACATTATTTCTTGGCATGTTTTGAGCTGGAGCTTTATATAGATGTAGGTTCCCACAATGTAACACTTGAGCTCTTAAGTCTGGAACATTCTCCTGTTTTTCATACTCAACGGACTGTAACTGATTAACCAATATGTGAGGAAAAATCAACTTGCAACCACTCAGAAGAAACCTCCTTCACTGATAGGTCCTGGATCCCACTGAAGAATTCCTTTCCCCATCTAGTTTTTTAGACAAATTTCAAGACTGGGGTTCGTCCCTTCTACCCTGATATCTGAAGGTGGGTACTAGCTATATTTCAAGTTTCTATCCTAATATTAGTTTTATGGACTTTTCTTTGCTCACATCTGTCTATAATGTGGGAAGCCTTATTTAACACTACACCCTGATGCTGGTGTTACGATCTCTGTACTCTAATCACTTTATTTAGGCAATATATTGCGTTGATTTGAAGGGACAACCTAACATTAATACAATGAGTTAAATGATTCATGCCATAGTTTTTCAATAAAATTTTTACGCTGGTTGTCTACTACCTAACGTAACCCTCAACTTGTTGCATCCAGAACTTGGGACCCGGCAATGGTAGTATTTGAAAATTTGTTTCATGTAAATTTTATTTTAGATGCTCCATATGCGGCCTATTCAAATTGTAGACTTTGAAATTCTGGTCTTATGCTGTTGAGGTTTCCTATTAGATTTTGAATAAAATTAGGTTTGAATGAGATTGCAGTTTGGAATTAAATTCAATCGATATTATGTCAGTAATATCTACTAATTTATGGATGAACGCCTATGAATATACGTTCTAGGGTACCTGATTAGAAATTTTAATTGAATGAAATTTCTTCTTTATTTTTTCAATTTGGTTGTATGATTTCTTAAAGTGTATAAAAGTGTGACTAGTTGTTTCTATGGATTCTTTGTATGATGTGAGGCCTACATTTTTTTGGCGAATTCTTTCTTCGAGTAATTTTTTATATATGTTTTGTTATTGTTTTCCTATTGCTCTTGATATTGTTCAAATCAACTAGAATTCTTTTCGTGGCGAATAAATTGTCTGTTGTTTGAGTTTGAATTTTTTTTAATTAATTTCTTCATATTTCTTCAATGATGACATTATAGTTAAAGTTTTAAATCTCATATTTACTATTTTGCATTTAAAGAAAGCAACTTGTTGGTTTGTGATCTATGAATCCCAAGTTTCCTTGCCTGGTCTACATGCTTCATATAATTGCGGTTGCATTATGTAATATTAACATATGATATCATTGGCATAATTGCAGAATCTTCCTTTAGTTTACCCAACATTCTCTTCATCACATGTTTCAATAAAATTCTACTCAAGTCGCTCAGTCTTAACTTAGTGGGATAAAGGTTTATTGCTATTTTTGTTGTAGTCTTAACTTAACAAGATATATCATGAACCTTCAATTTGACAGATCCAAGATATTATTTAAATTATAATATCTTAATCTCTTAAACCTTTTGTCCATTTTAATTTTCTAATCATTGCTCTAGATGTCTCACTCATCAGAACTAGTTGCGGTGGCACGGACACAGGTAAAAAAATCTGGGAAGGAATTTATAGAATATTTTTCACTGTACTTGGTAGTTTCTACAAGGCAGTCTTACAAAATAGTCCACCCTGCACTAAAAGTCTGATAGAAAGTGAAAAGCAAATTAGAAAGATATGCAGTGCTTTTAGAGTAACAATTTACAATTTCGACCTTACATTATTTATCTGCAACCATTTGAATATGCATGCATGATTATTTGGATTAGTCTGCATGTTCTGTCTATGTAAAAACTAATCCAATAAATGATCTTGTGGGGGAAAAATCCAAATGGCTCAAACAGTAACGATGTGTAGTCCACAAATTAACTTCAAAACCTGCTTGCTTTCACATTCGCATAAAATTTTTCTCTTGATTCTGACAGGAATTAGATACTGAGATTATGGTGGCGACTTCTAGAGGACCAAATTCACGAGCAGCTATAGCGGCTAATGTTGTCGTTGATGAGAGGCAGATGAATGCATTATTTCTTGATGTGGTAAGTTGCTTCAGATTTTAATAATGGTGCATTTACATACATACCACACAAACATTATGTATTTACGTATCTAACACCTAAACATTCATATTTATGTGCATAACACTCGAATCTTTTAACAACACAAAAAATTCCAGTTTTCTTTTTTAATGTAAAATACATATTTTAATGCGTAGATTTATGACACCAAAGTGTTATATAAATGTAAATTTCAAACTTCGGGTGTTAGATATGTAAATACGTAACAATTGTGTGGTATGTACGTAAACTTCCTTAATCGAATCATTAAGTTTAGACTTCCTCCACCACCTCCTCTCCAATCTACTAAAAATTTGCTCCTGAAATTGAACTTCCAGAACTAAGAATTAGCTGATTTGCAGGTCCGAGTGAGCGAATCTTATGGTCTGAGATTTCCGAAGGAGTTTGCTTTGCTTCTGAAACAACTACTTTACTTTGATCGTTATACTCGACTGCTGGCTCCTAAATTGAACATGCTTCAGGACCAGAGGATCACTATAGTTTCCAACCGAAGGACAAGAAAATAATTAGTTGTTTATAGAAATAAAGGGAATGTATATGACAATTAAGTGTATGAATATACTTAAAATCAGGTGAAAATTAAAAGAAATTCTGATTAGCGGATCGTGGCCGTTGATTGAGTTTGATGTTTTATTTTGTAGCACACATTTCTCATGTATTTATATATCTCTCTCAAATTTTCATGCTTATACATATATATTGTGCATTCATGCTTTTAATTAAAGTGAATATTGATATATATCCCAATATCAAAGTTTAGATGTGAGATATGTAAGTACATAAGAATTGTGTATGTAAATGTGACGACCTGACTTGATGCCTAGAATTAATAAAGGAAAGAACTGTGGTAGGATGATATTAATATTTCATGCTATTTTTCATAATTTTTTCATAAACTTTTAATGTATGAAGAGTCATTAATACACAAAATATAATAAATTTAAACACTGAGAAATAAAAATATAATTTGAAGCACCACTCAAATCCAGTATTGAAGTATATGAAGGAACCAGTAAAGAGAAACTACAAATGCAATGTAACTATTACAAAATAGCTGCACTTTTTTTTATTGTAAATCAAATTTCTAATATCAGACATAAACATAAAATATTTTTTCTCCTAGAAGAAAATATTAATTTCAACTATAAATTTGATTTAGTGAGTAATTATAATATTTATACGTATTAAATTATGATGATTATGTTATATATTAATGAAAAAAAGAAAATATAGCTCAATATTTTATAAAACATTGACTTTTCACTTTAATTATATCCCTTTTTAATTCACTTAAGTATTATTATTTTAATATCATTAATAGTCAAAATAGGATTATTAAAGGTTTCGTCAAAAATGTGCTCGAAG
Source organism: Phalaenopsis hybrid cultivar (assembly GCA_002079205.1). Lineage (NCBI taxonomy): Eukaryota > Viridiplantae > Streptophyta > Magnoliopsida > Asparagales > Orchidaceae > Phalaenopsis > Phalaenopsis hybrid cultivar. The sequence continues at coordinate 138,632 of JXCR01066637.1, forward strand.
GCACTCAAAAAAAATGTACGTAAAATTAAAATGTAACAGAGTGTTTTCTCAAATTGTACCTGAAAGTGTACCTTTTCTATTTTATTTAACATCCATGAGTACATCGCATCTCTTGCTAATATCATCTTGGGGTGATTTTGTATGACTTAATAATTTATTAAAAGTTTCATATCAAGTAAAATTCCTTAAAATATAATTTCATCTTTAATTTGTTTTCCTCCTATCTCTTACGTCATTTCAGACTTTTAAATGTAAAGGCATAATAGAAAAAAATATTTTAAGCAATTTAATGAAGATAGTATTCATACTAAAAATAATAATTTAATGCATAAAATAAAATAATCACTCATTTACTTACTAGAGACCTATTGACCCGTGAGAAATGCTTCAACACTCAGGTAGATTACACAAGTGTACGTCAAAGTAGTATTAGATTTTTTTGAGTATGGAATATTGATCCCATAGAGAAACGGGGTGAACAAATTTAGGAAAAGGTTCTAGCTTACTAAATTCGTCCTCAGTTTATAATTTATTGAAATTTAAGTTGTGTTAACAGTTCCTACTACAGTGCAAATAAGTTTAAAGTTTACTCCTATAGAAATTCTAATTACCCTACTTGAATTGGTGATAATCAGGTGATAAAGCAACTTTCCCTTGTAGTGATAGTAATGGGTTGTCGAAAATGAGAAAATGTAAATTGAAATGTGTCTAGTGACAAATAGGAGCAATTATCTTTTTTACCCTCTTCCGAGTGCCTAAAAAAGTTTGGTTAAAATGGTCTTAATTCCTTAAGCATTACATTGAACCCAACAATGCTTATTTCCTTATATATTTGCATCTCCCTATAATATACTTTTGCTTCATACTCTATAGTTTAACGTGATCTTCCTAGATGTCATGTCGTAGTTCTCCCGAGTCATTATGAGTTCACAATGAATTTTAACAAATCATTTGACTAGAAAGATAAGTAAATGAAATACAGAAGAAAAATCATCACATCAAAAGGTTAAAGACAATTTAAAACAATTTCCACATTCTTACACATCCTACAACATCACCACAAGGAAAAGGTAGAGGAGATTACTACTCACTGTAAAACTTCATTGAAATCAAGGGAATCCACATATCAAAGTGTTTACATAAAAATACAATACTTAAAGACAAGAATACTTATCTCTCTCCCTCAATACAACCTTGAGAATGCTTCGCAAAAGCCCTTGCTGCTTTAATGTAAACTCTCCTCACTTAATGCTCAAATCTTCACTAATTCAATACTCTAAACTTGCTCTCTCTAACCCTCAAGCAAGCCTTCTACTCTAAGATATCTCTTGCACAATCAGTAGAATTTCCAATCCTTCCACTTCAAAAGCTCTCTTCAAAAGACTTCAATTTTTCTTTAAATAACATCCAATATCCTTTGTTCAAATTGTTCGGTTCGCCGAAATGACGCTTCAAACAGGTGGGTCAAACTACAGTAACTGCACCCAGTTCGGTTTTGGCACCTAGGCGCCCAACTATTTTGGCACCAAGGTTCTGGCCTTCACATCTAAGCACCAAATTCTCGGTTGCATAGATATAGAGCTGGTGCCTAGGTGCCCCAAAAGTTTGGCATCAAGGCCCCTATTCACTATAATGCCTTTTGATCCATTTCACATCTATTTCACTCCATGATTCTTCCAATTTACTCTACTCCTAATACCTATTATATCTGTAAAAAAAAACATAAAAATAGTTTCTTTTAAAGTGCAATTTCACCCAAAAAGATGTGCAGAGCATAAACAAATTCAAGCAATCTTTTCATACATCAAAATCTCCCAAAATTAAATGTTACTTGTCCTCAAGTAACGGTAGAATATTAATATCAAATTAATTTAATTTGAGGGAGTGAGAGTGTATCTTTAGGTTAACTCCAGTAAATTAGCCTAGACTTAAGGTTCAAGAAACCTTTCATTCAACAAGAAAACATGAATTCTTATTTTATTTTAAAAAGAAATTAATACTTGTTTGTTATGATATCTTAGATAATAGAAAAACTGTCTTTAAGCTCTCTACTTAAACGATTTCTAGTACACCATAAATACAAGCAAGCTTAGGAATGCAATAAAGCTTCAACTCTAAAAAGGGTCTAGTGAAATCAATTTTTTATAAAACTTCTCCTCAAGCTTCTCCTCTTTCTATATTATCTTCATTTCTCTTTTTTCTTTTTCTTTTTCTTTTTTCTTGCTTTAGGATGCATATTTTAATCCTTAGCATAACTTTAGGAGGATTACTATATCTGGACGACTTTTTAATAATTTTGAATTCCACTATCACCTCCTTAAAATGACACATACCACACCCCTTAACTTTTTAGGCTTGAAAATTTAAGAAGTACTAGTTAAAACTAAATATTTTATAGAGACTCAATTCTTAATAAATATATATTTAAGAAAAATTAATTTAAAAAATATAATTCTTTTCAAAATAAATAACCAATTCATTTTTTCTAATTATTGAATTAAAAATAACCTTAACTCTATTCTAATTTTATTTACATATAATCTAAAATAAAGAAACTATGTTTTTCCTTTCTAAAAAAATATTGCAATTTTAAATCAGCTCCACATTCCTCAAATTTAAGAATATAACAGTTCAAATATATGTTATTGAGGACAAATAAATTTAAGTGTTTACATTGCTTTTTCTCCCACCCTAACTTAATTTTTAGCATATAATACAATTTAAATCATGAATATAAGTAGGGAAAATTTCAATGACATACTTTCTACAACATGTGTCTATTTCAGAATTTACTGTTTTAAGCACAATACACATATATGTCGTAACAAGTACATCAAAGCTAATAGGGGTGAAATAAAACTATATCAAAGAAAGTCTAAATATCTAAACAAATAAACATGAATTGTAAGATTCTTGTTGTACTATAACGTTGATCCTACTACCTCCAATAGTCATACTAAAGTCCAGTCACAACGAGAAGACTAAGGATTCATTATCTCATGTCACACAATCATAATCAAAATACAAAAACTCAAATTTTAATGTTCAGATTAAAACAAACCACATCACAACAACAAAAAACACAATTAAACCACAGAACATGAGTTGCCTCACATGAAGCGCTTAGTTTAACTTCCTCTGCCTGACGATTCCAAATATTACATGAAATGACCCAACATTAAAATCTTATTTACTAGAGGTCTTTCCTCTTCTAAAAAGGGTTTAAGTCACTCTCTATTTGCTTTAAATTTTCTATGGCTTTTAGGATCTATAATATCAATAACACTAAAAGGGTAAACATTTACTATAGTAAATGGTTTTGACTAGATTTAAATTTTTTGAGAAATAATTTTAATTGAGAATTAAACAAAAAAAACTCATATCTAGGCTCAAAATGCTTCTTAATTATTTTTCAATCGTGCGATTTTTTCATTTTCTCTTTATAAATTCAGGCATTTTTGTAAGATTCTTGTCTAATTTCTTGAAGTTCATTTAATTGTAGCAGTCTATTCTCACCAGCTTCCTTCATATTGTAATTGAACTCTATAATAGAATAATAAACTTTATGTTCGAATTCTACTGGTGAGTGACAAACTTTGCCAAATATGAGCCTATATGGAGACATTCTACAGTTATTTTATATGTAGTTTTGTAGACCCATAATGCATCATCTAATTTCAAAGATTAATCTTTCTTATTAGGTTTGACAGTTTTTCCAATGTCCTCTTAATCTTAAGGTTAGAATCTTCCGCTAAACCACTAGTTTGGGGATGATATGTTGTGGCAATCTGATGTTTAATTTCATATTTAGTAACTAATGTCTCAATTCTTCAGTTTATAAAGTGGCTCCATCTATCACTAATGATCACTCTAGGCATCTCAAATCTACTAAAGATATTTTTCTTATGAAAATTTAGCACACTTTGTGATCACTCCAGGCTCTACCAAATTGTGATGCTCAATTTAAAAATTTAGCAACATAAGAATTTTCACGATTATGTCTTATAAATAATCCATTATTTGATTTTTAGAGCCTTTCCTATCTACTACTTCAATATTAAATTCTCGCATTAAAATGACCCATTTGATTAATTTGGGCTTGGAATCCTTTTTTGATATTAGATGTCGAATGACAGAGTGGTTACTGTATAAAGTGCATTTAGTTCCTATCATATAAGATCCAAATTTATCAAAAACATAGACTATCATCAAAAGCTCTTCTCAGTAGTGGTGTAATTAATTTGAGTTTCATTAAGAATCTTGTTGGCATTTTATATAGCCTTAAATACTTTATCATATCGCTCTTCTAAAACTACTCCGATAGCATAGTCACTTGTGTCACATATTAGTTCAAATGGTTTCCCCAATAGGGTGAGACCATATTAGGAGTAGTGAAAAACTTCTCTTTCAGAGTGTTAAAAGCTTTTAAGCATTTCTGATAATATGACATCTTTTTCTAAGAGACAACATAAATGTTTGACAATTTTAGAAAAATCTTTTATATATCGTCTATAAAATCCAGCATGTCTAAGAAAACACTGAACTCCCCTCACATTAGTTGGTGGTGGCAGTTTCTCAATAACTTGTAATTTCGTTGGGTCTACTTCCACGCATTTTTCAAATATTTTATGCCTTAAAATAATTCCTCATGACACCACAAATTGACATTTCTCTTAATTGAGAACAAGCTTAGTCTCTTCACAGTGTTTTAGCACATTCGCAAGATGATCCAGACAAGAGTCAAATGGAAGGCTAAACAGTGATAAATCATCCATGAAAACTTCTATCCCTTTCTCAATTAGGTTGTAAGAAATTGACATCATACACTGTTGAAATGTTACCAGTATATTACACAACCCAAAAGACATTCTACGAAAAGCGAAAGTCTCGTAAAGACTTATGAACATTGTTTTCTCTTGATCCTCTAGAGTTACATATATTTGATGATACCCAAAATAGTCATCTAAAAAACAAAAATATGGATGGCTAGCTAGCTTATCCAGCTTCTGATTTAGAAAAGACAAAAGAAAGTGTTTTTTCCTAATGGTAGAATTTAATATTTGATAATTAATATATATGCGCCACCCAGTGACATGCTGGTTGGAATTGGTTCATTATGTTCATTAACAGACACTGTCACTCCTTCTTCCTTAAGAAGACAATGAATAGGGCTAACCCAGGCTTATCTAGCATATGAATATTACATCTAAAAAGCAGATGTCTGACCAACTGATCTTAGTATGCGCACGCACACGCGCGCGCGCACATACACACACACACACACACACACACACACACACACACACACACACACACATACATACACATACATATGTATGTGTATGTATATATATATGTATGTCTGTNCATTACTCGCATATTGGTCACACCAAATGATAAGTACATGGCTCATTGCCCTAGCTATATATGTGTGCTTGTAAGAGTAAAGACAGACAACTCACCATTCTGCAATGCTCAGAGGTAAGGTGCTTGCAAGGGGGGACCAATGGCTGAGAGGCACGAGGTGAGCTCATTTTCCTACATGTTCTAAAATATAATTTGATTAAATATAGAAAAAAAATAACACCCAATTTAACAACTCGGATACCATCGATAAATCTATTATATAATGATGTCTAATTGCAAAATACTCACTAAGCTAGACCACCTTGAAGCTTTCATGCTTCATTAATCTTTTGTCAAGTACCATCTTTCTAGGAGCAAATCCTCCTAGTTCTCCTACTTAGACAAATTTCAACATGATAATTACTATAAAGAAAGATTAACATACATACCACTCAATACTTATGTATTTACAAATCTAACACCTAAACTTTAATTTTTACATATACGCCTCTTTATCTATGCATAAAAAGGTATATTTCACTTTTAAAAATTAAAATACGGAAATTTTTATGCAATATTTATGATTTGGGTGGTTTAAATAGACAAAATAATTGCCCCATAATCATCTACATATCAAGAATAATATAATTTTTAAGTTGGTTTTAGTTATGCAACTAAAATTTCATCTAATTATTATCATTTAAATTATTCGGAATAATTAAAAAAAATCTAAATTATCCAAAAAATTCTTAAAATTAAAAGATAATTTAATTATTTATTAAAACAAGACTAATCCATAGCATTTTCTATTTTGTTTTAACATCTAATTTATATAATTAACTCTTAACTTTAAATATCTTCTCAACTAATTACTTTGAGGGCATTTACATATATACCGCACAATTTTTTATGTATTTACATATCTAACATCTAAATATTCATATTTACGCACATACCACTCAAATCTTTGAAAAAATATTACATCAGTACTACGCACGTAGAGGAACGTGCGTAGCCAATAAAATCACGCCACGTATCCCGCGCGCGACGCAGAAAAAAAAACGGCGGAGTAACACGGGGAATATTCCCCCCCGTGTTATTCAACAATAAAATCACGCCACGTATCCCGCGCGACGCAGAAAAAAAAAACGGCACAGTAACACGGGGAATATTCCCCCCGTGTTATTCATGTGTTATTGTGTGTGTTATTCATGCGTTATTGTATCCTGGGAATATTCCTGGTGTTATAATAACACAATAACACATGAATAACACATGAATAACACACAATAACACAAGAATAACACGGGAGAGAATATTCCACCGTGTTACTGCGCCGTTTTTTTCTCTGTCGGGAATATTTCCCGTGTTATTCAAGTGTTATTGTGTGTTATTCATGTGTTATTGTATCCTGAGAATATTCTTGGTGTTATAATAACACAATAACACATCAATAACACATTAATAACACGCAATAACACATGAAAAACACACAATAACACATGAATAACACACAATAACACATGAATAACACGGGGGGGAATATTCCTCGTGTTACTCCGCCGTTTTTTTTCTGCGTCGCGCGCGGGATACGTGGCGTGATTTTATTGGCTACGCACGTTCCTCTACGTGCGTAGTACTGATGTAATATTTTTTCCAAATCTTTGACATCACATACAAAGTATCACTGCCACTAACTTTTTAAAATTGAAATATACCTCTTCATTCGTAGGAGTGTAAACGAGCCGAACACGAGCGAGCCCATGCTCAACTTGTGTTCGGCTCATTTATATTTCGTGTTTGTTTAACGTGTCAAACACGAGCCGTTCACGAACAAAGAGTCGTTTTTACAACCCTAATCACGTAACCATAAGATATTAAAGATCGAGGCAAAATTTAAAACATCATTTGAATCTAAATTAATAATTTTTTATACTTTTTTGTTCATTATTACTTTTAATTGATTATAAATCTTTGTAGCCTTGTAGTCAATTAAATTTTTTAAAAGATACTACTCATCAAATATATATATATATATATAT
>JXCR01066637.1:160717-175296 GCA_002079205.1 Phalaenopsis hybrid cultivar
TATATATATATATATATGTCATTTTGCTTTTGCAAGTAAAAAAAGTATCTTTCACTCTAAAGTTATCTTCAAATCATCATCTTTAGGGTCTGTTTGGGGTAGCTTGTATGTTTCAGGATAAACAACTTATCCTGAAACGTGGCCCGCAGGTTGACTGCGGGGGTTGACTTGCGGCCTGCATTTCGTGTAAAAAACTCAAACGCGTCAGACACCGTTTTCAAAAACGCGCAAACCAAACGGTTAGGAGGCATTTTAAAAAACACCGCCGCACTTATAAACTGCCCGAAACAGGCCCTAAATTATTCATTCAACCATATAGTTGCAAATTTCATATAATTTTCAATAGCATTTTTTTTTAAAACAACTATCATGTACAAATTAATTTAAAGTAAGAAGATTAGAAGAGAAAATAAAAGTTGGAAGGACCAAAATCGGTAGTTGGGTGTTGGAAGATAGAAGTTAAGAAAGAGGTTGGAAGGAAAAGAAAGAGAGAAATCCGTGACTAAGCACGTAAAAGTGTTATAAACCATTACCATTAAAGTAACGGAAAAGTATCCCAATTCGGCGGCGACTAAGTTGAAAATGGCAAATGAATCTATACAAGATATTCTAATTAAATTTTTATGTATTGTCAGAAATAGTTTCTCTATGATTATTTATATATATGATTTTAATCTTAAAATTTATTTAAGTGGTAAAAGTCAACCATTTCCTTTTTTTTAATCGGGGCTAAAATAGTTTCGAAAGACTGTAGGGGTGTGAATGAACCGAACACGAACGAATAGAGCTTGAGTTTGTGTTCGGTTCGTTAAGAACGAGCTGAACACGAGCTATTCATGAAGGACGAGCCAGTTTGACATTCCTAATATTAATTTATATAAATAATATATTATATTAATTATAAACATATATTATATAAATATATAATATCTATACTAGTATATTACTAATATAGTATATTAATATATTATTATTATTATCATTTTATTAATTTTTTAAAATATCATAAATTTTTTATATATAATTATTTTAAATTATTTTATATTTTGAGCAATAACGNTATAAAAAAATTTCCCTTGCATTTGTTGGATAAGGTAAATTAGCGATCACATGAATTTTAGCAGGATCTACTTCCATACCATTTTCTAATATTTGATGACCTAATATAATTCCTCCTGGTACCATAAATTGGCATTTTTTCCCAGTTAAGGACTAAATTTGTTTCTTCATAGCGCTTAAGAACTTTAGATAAACATTTTAAACATGAGTTAAATGAAGTTCCAAACACTAAAAAGTCATCCATGAAGACTTCAATACATTTTTCAATTAAATCACAAAAAATTGTCATCATACATCTTTGAAATGTAGCAGGGGCATTACTAAACGAAAGGAGCATTCTTCTAAAAGCAAAAGTATCATAAAGACTGGTAAATGTTGTTTTCTCTTAATCCTTAAGAGATATTTGAATTTGATGATAATCGGTATATCCATCCAGAAAATAAAAGTATTTATGCCCAACTAGTCTATCCAGCATTTGATCTAGAGTGGTATCTTTCCTAGTGGAAAGATTTAATTTTCTATAATCAATGCATATTTGCCACCCTAGAACTTGTCTAGTAGGTATTAACTCATTATGCTCATTCACAGTTACAGTTACTCCTCCTTTTTTAGGAACACAGTGAATTGGAATAACCCATGCACTATCTGCAATAGGGTAGATAATTCCATCATCTAACCACTTTAAAATTTCTTTCTTAATAATCTCTTTCATAACAGGATTTAATCTCCATTGAGGATCATCCCTGGGTTTGTATTTTTGTTCCAATTTAATTCTATGCGTACAAATTGAAGGACTGATTCCTTTAATAGCAGCAATCCATCTGAAGGCTTTCTTAAAATTTTTTGGAATTTTCATTAGCTTTTCTTCTTCTTCCTTTGTTAACTTCAAGGAAATTATAACAGGTAAAGTAGAAAAATCTCCTAAAAAGACATTTTATAAATGTTCAGGAAGTAATTTCAACTCAAGTTCTGGAGGTTTTTCAATAGATGGACAAAATGATTTGTCTTTGTCTATCATGTCCAAAATTTCAAAATTTTCTTGAACATAACTTGAGTCTTCCTTAAAAGAGTTTACACATTGATCTAATTCCTCTTCTTACTCGTGTTCTAAATCATTTTCTTTATATTTTTCTTCATAAGTAGTCTTAAAATGACATTCACTCAGATATCTTATAACATATATTCTATAGCCTTCATCATCTTTACATTTTGCAGGGTATTTTATTGATTTTTAAATGTTAAAACTAACAGTTTGATCATTAACGTGCATTGATAATTCTCCTTTCTGCACATCTATCATTGCTCTTCCTGTGGCTAGGAAAGGTCTCCCCAAAATGATAGGTCACTTTATCTTCCTCCATATCTAGCACAATGAAATAAACTGGAAAGTTAAACTGATCCACTTTCAATAGGACATCTTCTATAACTCCTATGGTTAGGAAAGGTCTCCCCAAAATGATAGTTATCTCTTTATCTTCCTCCATATCTAGCATAAAAATCAACAAGAAAGATCGATCCACTTTCACTAAGACATTTTATATAACTCCTTTAGGATAGGTTATTGAACGATTTGCTAACTGCAGAGTTACAGTAGTAGGGGTTATTTCTCCTAATCTCAATCTTTTAAATATTGATAATGACATAAGGTTAATGCTTGCACCTAAATTACATAAAGCTTTCCCATAAAATATGTTACCTATTGCACATAGAATTGTAAAGCTACCAGGATCTTTAAGCTTTTTAGGAAGTTTATTCTGAATTATAGCACTATACTCCTCACTACGTGCAACAGTCTCATTATCTTCAAACTTTCTTTTTTTGTTGAGAGTATCTTTCATAAACTTTACATAGCTTGGCATTTGTTCTAAGGCTTCATCAAATGGAATACTAATTGTAAGCTTCTTAACTATTTCTAAAAATTTTAAAAATTGCTTATCCAACTTCTATTGTCTAAGTTTCTAAGGAAATGGAGGTGGTGGTTTTTATAAATCAATTTTTGGCAGAGAAATAAGTATTTCAGGATCTTTCGGAGCGTCCCCTTTTGATTCTTCAATTTCTTCTCTCTCTACTTCAATTTCTTTTTGAATCATACCTTCCAACTCTCTTCCGCTTCTAAATTGTATGGCTTTAACTTTCTCTTTATTCTGGTCTTTTAGATTTGATTCAGTATTACTAGGAAGTGTTCCTTGGGATCTATTACTTAATGAACTTGTGATTTGCCCAAGTTGATTCTCAATATTTTTAATTGTAGCTCCTTGACTTTGTAACTGATTACCCATTTGTTTATTCTTAAATTATGTATTATTATTGATTCCTTGAGGATACGTAGATCTATAATTATTATTCTCTTGATTGTTCCAGTTTCCGAATGGGTTTACTTGGTTGTTCCCCCATTGCTGATTATTACCACCCGAATTGTTATTTCAGTTAAAGTTGGGATAGTTCTTTCCAACCTGAGTTATAATAATTTTAATATGGGTTATTTTGCTTATTATTTATGGCATTCAAAGTCTCTAATATTATTTGAGAATCTACCATTTTGCTTAATGAATTCTCTTCAATCATGGAAATTGGTTGAGAAAAATTCATTTCAAACTGGTCTAAATTCCTTGAAATTGCAGCAACTTGATTTGCTAACATAGTAAATGCATCAGTGTCATGAATATTGGCTACTTTATTTGGATTCACCCTCTCAGAAGGCCATTAAAAATTATTGGTAGCCATCTCTTCAATTAAAGCATAAGCGTCATGAAATGGTTTTGACATCAATGAATCACCAGCAACGTCATCGATAATAGATCTAAGAGAACCAATTAATCCATTATAAAAGGTTTGAATTATTAACCAATCGTATAGCATGGTGTGGACACTTTCTTAAGAGTTCTTTTAATCTTTCCCATGCTTCATAAATAGGTATTGTATGGTGTGGACACTTTCTTAAGAGTTCTTTAAATCGTTCCTATGCTTCATAAATAGATTCCCCTTCAAATTGATTAAAATATGTAATATCATTTCTAAGCTTAGTAGTTTTATTATGGTAGAAAATATTTAGCAAGGAATTTTTGTCCTAAATCACCCTAAGTTCTGATAGATCTAGGTCCTAACAAATTCAACCAAATCTTAGTTTTATCCCTCAGTGAGAAAGGAAATAACTTAAGTCTTATGGCATCATCTGAAACACCATCGTATTTAAATGTAGCACACAATTATAGAAAATTGGTAAGATGTAAATTTTGATCTTAAGTTGGTGATCCCCCAAACTAATTATTTGATATTATTTGTATAATAATAGGTTTATGCTCAAATGAATTAGCCACTACAGTAGGTTTTTGAATACTACAATGAAGTTCATCTATAGTAGGGTTGGCATAATCTCTTAAAGGTCTAAACTCTTGATGAATTTCAGCATTTCAATTATTTTGGTTTGCCATTTCTATAATTTTTTTTGGATTTTTAAGATTTTTAATTTTTTTTATTTTTCTGATTTTTCTAATAGTTCTTTCAAATTCAGAATCGTAATGCACTAGTCTTTCAGAACCTGAACTACGCATACACTAACATAAAATAAAATAAAATAAAATAAAACATACAAAATAAGATACAATATTTAAAGTTTAAATAAAACTTTCTAAAAATAAAAATTTACTTAATTTTCTTCCCTGGCAACGGCCCCAAAAACTTGGTCCACGAAGGCATAATGCATCTGCACAGTATATCAATAGTCATGATGGTATTTTTCACTTATGTTTCCTTATTTCGCAACAAAACCAAAAACTTGATTCTAAAGAAAAATAAAAATTTAACTTTTTAATTTATATATATTTGAATTGGGATAATATCAAGTAATATAGGATTTTTTTATTAAGACCTGAATATCGAACCCACAAAGAAGATTATGCAATATGCACTTTTTAGAAAGTTTTATATTTTTAAAAAGATAATTGCTTAAACTAAAAATGATTTTTGTAGGAATTTAAAATTAAAATAATTTTGGTATTTTTGATAATTTAACGAAACAATAAAAAGATATCTAAAGTTTTTGTAGAAGAAAAGTATTTTATATGAAAATATATTTCTTCTTATCATGAATCAATAATAAATATAAGAATTTCGTTGTGGATGTACGCAAATTATTTTATGCCAAATAAGAGCAATAATATTCTTTACCCTTATTAGAGATGCTATAAAGAACATTGACCAATTTAAAATTTGAATAGTTCTGAAGACCGACTAGGCAGGGAAGATACTAGCTCTCACTCTAGAGTTCCCTTCCTCCACCTGGGGGCTAACATTCTCTTATCAGAACATAAAATGATAAACCAAGTTGAAGGCTTTAACCTGTCACTTTAAAGTCCTCTAACTCTACACCCATCAATGAATATTTTCNATTTAATTTCATCAACCACGTGTATTCATATCCTTATCATGGAATTGTAATAAAGTTTTCGTCATTAAATATAGTCACGTGATCGTGCACATGACTTTTTTTTTCTTGGGGCATTTACATCTACAAAATTGCTATCTATTCACACCAAAATTTTAAATTTACATTTCTAACCTTCAAATTTTTAATATTGCATTAAATATATAATTATTATCAATTTTTTAAATATGAAATACATATATTCATGACATGGAATGAAAATGCATGTTTTCATGCGTCGTTTTATGCTGACAAAATGTTATAAATGTAAATATTAAATTTTAGATGTTAGATATGTAAATACACGAGAATTGTGTGGTATGTATGTAAATTTCTTATTCAGCCATTACATTTTTTTTATATATGAGCGATTGGGATCAAATTTATTATAGCAAAAAACTCAAATTTGAGTAAAAAAATCATATGAATGAAATTAAATTTCAAAAATATCATTATTTTAATGTTTAAAAAATAAAATATATTATTCATGCATGGAAAGATCATATGCATATAAAGACATGTAAATTAAAGTTTAGGTGAGATGTACAATACATAGTAATTGAGTTGTGTGTATGTAAATCTTGTTTTATTTTTAATTTCCTATAAACTTATTGTTGATCTTGCAATTAGGGCTATCAAAAAAGTTTGTTGTTCGCGAACAGTTTGTGTTCGGTTCGTCAATGAGTTCGTGTTCGACCCGTTTGATAAGTAAACGAGACGAACATGAACAAATTTTTTTCGTTCGGTTAGTTAAACGAACTAAACACAAACATTGATGCGACGAACTAAACACGAACATTGATGCGTTCGTTTGTGTTCGGATCATTATTGTTTGAAATATAAAATAATTATATATAAAAAATTATCATATTTTAAAAAAATTAAATTTTATAAATTACAATATATAATAAATTAATAATATTATTATATTAATATACTATATTAGTAATATACTAATATAGATATTATATNGTCCAGTCAAATAGCCAATGTATTATATTACTAATAAAATTATAAAACTTTTGAGATTTTTTTTGTTTAAGAAATAATGTTTGGAACAACAATAAAGAGTAATAGTTGACGTTAGTATTGGTTTTAAACTTCACAAAGCTCACTTAAGAAATGTTGTGTTGGAAGATTGTGTTAGTAGAGTAACTATAGTATTTTAATATTGTACGAAAGTTTCACACATATAAGTAATCGAAGTGATAGGTAGAGATACTCTATATTTTTTATGTTAAAAACCCAAAAAAGATGAAAAAAAAAATGTCGGGGCTAGCACAGTCAGAATGATCCACTATAAACTGGTGACTACACGTATAGATCCTTATCCCATATACAAGAAAATGTTATACAGTTTCTCGGAGTAAAATATTTGTATGCAGGACTCATTGTACAACGGACAAGAGTAGTTGTAATTGGAAGTAGCTGCCATGACTTCATTGGACCTTCTTTAAGGCATGTCGTTGCACAGTCTTCGGGATGATGCGTTATTTCATAAAGTGTTTTGTTGCTCTATGATGTAGTTAGTTACTCTGCATGGAGCTTCATTGCAACAAGTAGGAGGCTGCCGACCGAGGTTGATGGAAACTTGAGAGCAGTTGTAGGCGGTGTTCAATGGCTGCTAGAGCGGAAAGTGTTTGTCGGATCTTCAGTCCAAAAGAGTGTTGGAATTCGCCTCTTTCTTCGTCCAGATCTCGGTCTCTCTCTAAGTCTTGGTTGTTCGGCTCCCCTGCATGAAGGAGATTGAGCTTTATTTATTAATATTGGGGTGGTCTCCCTTATAAATAATAAAATAATTTGAATCACTCTATCAGACAACCTAGAGAGAATATCACTAGTAAATTACATTTTTAGATATTTTAGTGTTTTCATGATGTCAAAATTAAGTAATATTGGGCTCGTTGGATCCATCTCATCAACGAGCTCAAGTTTGTTTTCAAGAATCTCCAATTTGGAATACATTTGACAATACAATTAGCAATTCAAAGCCTCTAATAATGATATAACGGCTTGATCTGGGCATGATCTTACATAAATTTGATCAATTTTGTTGTCATTGGATCCCTCTTGTTGAGCTGATATTAATTTGACTATAAGTTTGCTAAAACTAGAGTCCTGGATGATTTTTAATTTGATTTTGAATATTTTTGCTTAGAAAATATCTCGATATTCATATCATGCCTCGAGATCTGTGCTAAATTATAAAATTAGTTGATAATGTATTGGTTTCCCCCCAATTTCGGGCGACTTCGCTTGTATCACTCAAAAGTTAGTGAAATACCAAAAAAGAGGTACACATGTTGAAAAATTTTAAAATTTTTTTAGTTTTTCGTCAGCAGCGCACGAGAATGCCAGAGGCCACGGAACTCGCATAAGGAACAGTTCTAGGTCAAAGTGGGTGATATCGCTTACATGTGCAACTACACTCTGGGACTCACTATTGAACTCATTTTTGGTGAGGTTTAGTTTTCTCTTAAAGCTTAGGATCTAGCCAAAGGATAATCTCTACTGACTTTCCTAGAATAATAGTGATGGGACCCACCTCACTTAAAAAAATTTTTCACCTCTTGACTCTTTTGTGGAGTCTCACATGGGTGGTCTTAAACCCTCAACACTTGGTTGAGTTGGTTTAGAGCAACATGGTTAAGCCCCAAAGATGAGTTACTATAGGGTAACAAGGCTTTTGGGAAGCCCTTTATAGCTTACACACTCACCTCCTTCTTGTACACCACACACACATTCACATGCACCACATCATATACCCCATGCAATGGCACTAGTGGTTGGGGCCTAAGTGCCAACCTCTCGGGTTGCCTGTGACATGGCCTCAGTCCTCATAAATGCATTTGGCTCCAAATCTTCTCCTATTCGCTCCATGTTTATTCCACTTCGTTCTACTCTTAATACTTGCTATACCTGCATAAAAAAAACATAAAATATGTCTTTCTTGAAAGTGCAATTTTGTTCAAAACGATGTGCAAAACATAATTAAATTCATGCAATCTTTTCACACATCAGGAATATGCTTAGTCAATGAAAGGGAAATGGTCATAGAGAATTGTTAAGGACTTTGAAATAAATGGACGAAATTTCACCAAGGGGGCTCAGAGTATGCATTCATGGAGAGCTCCCAGTTTAGGGGTATTTTGTGGTCATGGGAGGATCTTGAGAGGCTTTAGGTGCTTGGCTTGGTTTTTGGGGAAAGACCAATGGGTTGGGTTGAGCTTGTTTAGGGTTTGTTCAAAAGTAGATTGGGTTTGACATGGCTTGGTCACAAGTGCATTTTATTTGACTTTTACCTTGATGTCCTTGGATTTTAGGTGGACTAGGTTTGACCTTGAAGTGGGTTTAATTTGCATGGATGAGATTTATTTTTTCTTGATTAAATATGGGTTTGAACATGGGTTTAAAGTTTGTTCATTTGGTGGTTTTGATCAATATTTGACTTTTCTTTGAATTTGGCTTGATTTTGAGATAATTTGAATGACTTTGATGTGGACTTCTCATGAAGTTGGGTTTTGGCTGGCATTGGAGTTTGATTTCGGCTTGATATTTGGTTTGTCATGAGGTGAGCATAAGTTTGGCTTTGGTTTGATTTGGAGATTTGAAT
Source organism: Phalaenopsis hybrid cultivar (assembly GCA_002079205.1). Classification (NCBI taxonomy): domain Eukaryota; kingdom Viridiplantae; phylum Streptophyta; class Magnoliopsida; order Asparagales; family Orchidaceae; genus Phalaenopsis; species Phalaenopsis hybrid cultivar. Next base: position 169,813 of record JXCR01066637.1, read on the forward strand.
GCTATGAATTTAAGTGTAATATGATTATGGTTTGGAAATGGTTATGAAGTGAAAATCATAATAGAGGGAAGTACTCAAATTTTTCTTTTTTTTCGATTTTGGTTTTAATTTGGATTCTTTATTTTTCTTCTTTAATAAAATTATTTATTTCAAAAATTGGTGTGTGTGTATATATATATATATATATATATATATATATGTTTGGTNACCAATATCCATGCGTTTAGGCTTCAAGAAAATTTACATTCACAAAATTTTGGAGAGGACTCAATCCATCATCAAAGAAACCAAAAAAAGTGTACAAAATGAAATAACTCTCATAAGCCCTTAAAAATTCCTAACTATTTCAAGTCTCGAAACAAAGAAAACCCCTAAGAACAATCTCATAAACAAGATCACTTCACCACAATGTTCTCCTTGCATGCACCTTTGAACTCATTAAAATATTCAATTAAGTCCCAGCCTTTGAGAGGGTATTTAGATGAGGATTTGACATAGATCTCCCTTCCTAACATATTTAATTGCATGTCTCTAGAGCAAGCATCTTGAAAATGAAATAATGAAAATTTACTAAGAGATTGCAAAGCCCATGTAATTTGAGTGCTTTACAGTTAGTTTGAGTGCTAGTAGTTTAGAATAGGAAGAAATTGGATTTGGAATTGGAAAGAAGTAGAGTAGGAAAGAGGATATAAAAGGCAGGCAATAGAATATTAAGGCATTGGAATTGGAATGAAATAGAAATAGAAAAAGGGATAAAAGAGCAAGTGATCGAATTGAAAGGAATTAAAATTGGAAAGAAATAGAACTAAGAAAGGGGATGGAATAGTCAAGCAATAGAAGAGGAATGAGTTGGAAAGAAATAGAAATAGGAAAGGGGATGGAAAAGACAAGCAATAGAATAGGAAGAGGATCATCTCTAAGGGGGATTAGATTAGACATAAAGGAGGGAAAAGGGGCGGCAATTCCTGACCTAAGCAAGTTGGCCGATCCAGCCTCTTGTTGGATTAGAATTTGTACCGGCTGATTTAGGGCTGCCCAAGGAGTCCCGCGTCAGTCTTCAGAGGTTGGGAGAGCTTTGACTTTACCCATCGAAGCTTCTGGTTTTTCGTCTGTTGTTCTGGCCTCACCGAGTTCCCATTGTCTACTGCACTGTTCCCAAACATTCTGAAAGAGTTTTTTCGACTTGCATCCATATCGAACCGCTATCTCAAGGACCCCTCTAATGAAATGAGCTGGCTCCGAACCTCCTCGACGGTGGTGGCCATGGCGGTATGGTATCTGCCTTGATATGTTGAAATGCTCTTCGTCATGGTTGTCCCGTGCCAGACGATTATCTCTCAGTGCTCTCATCCCTTGTCATCACCAAAATTGATCCCATTGATGTTGCTCTGCTGGCAAGGGCTCCTGTGATCTCGGGCTCTGCCGAAGGAAGAAGTATGATGCATTTGCTCTCCTTGGTGGATTAGGTGTTTTTGAAGCAATCGTGCTGAGCTACTGTCAAATTATCATGGTCTCCTCAACAAAGGGCGACAAATATTCATGGTGACCACGTCGCACCACATCTAATCCTGCAGCTGGCGTCTAATCGAGAACTCCACTAGACACATCTTATCAATGCTGACCCTGTTTTATTTCTTCAGTTTTGTTAGCGAATATGATTGGGTGTGACTCTGAGTCATGAGTCCCAATTGCTCCACCATCAGTGTATTTGTCATATTTATAGTGTTCCCTCCATCGATGATGACACTTTTCACCTTTCTGTTCATAGTGCAGCGGGAGTAGAATATAATATAACAAAACCATTGTGAATCTCTCATATCCTCGGTTTGTAAGACTCGTCGAATGACAAGATCTTCTCTTTCATCTGGTGGTAGATGGTATGCGTCACCTTGTTCTTTAGCTGTCTCCTCGTCTCTAACCTCCTCCATGACACCCACGCCCTGCTCAAACAGTTGGAGGTGATGTGCAAATATCCGTGACATTTGAAGCATTGTTTGGCGATTACTGTATAGGTTGAGCTACTCTTTTTCGGTTTCTTCCCACTCTGATCTCACTTGTCATTTCTTTGTTTGGGCTTTCTTCTTCCTCCTGAGATATCCTTGTTGGTCATGGTAATTGTCGGTGACTATCGGTTGCTGCTTGAAGGACGATTACTGCCTGCTCCGTTCTTGTTGTCTTTTCACCTTCAGGGCTAGAGTTTGAATATCTCTATGGNTTTAATGCTAGATTTTAAGTTTTAGAGAGGAACCATAACTGATCTCATGCAAAATGAGGTCAATAGCTACAAAGTATGTATTTATAAAAATAGATTAGTCAAGAAGTTTGGTTTCGTATTATCGTACAAGCATTTTCAAGCTAAGAAACCTAATTAGAGATTAATCCTATGGTTGAATGAGTTTTTCATGTTGTGATGGTGCTGGTTGTTGAGCTTATAATAGGAATTGAACGATTCCATTTTTTAGCTTTAATATTCTGCAAATGTAGTTTTCCAAAGATGAACATAATGCACCTTGGCTAATAACATTCTGCTCATTGAAGAGGAATGAAGTAGAGACTTAACATCCATAATTCAAAGATTGATAATGGAGATGATGAATGTCGGAGCTAAAAGCTCTATTATTATGAGTATTATGCATATTGACCATTAAATGTGTGTTCTTTGAGCATGCAAAGTTGAGATTTCTTTACATAGAAGATGCCACAAGTTAAAGTTAAGAAAATTATGAATGTAGAGTAAGAGGATTTCGTCGCTCAGCTTTTTACAAAGATCTCACACAAAAGTAAATGAAAACTAGTAAATGAGAAATCAGTTCTTTTTATGAAAAAAAATTCAAAAGAAAAAAACACAAGTGCTTAACTCTTCTCAAATGATTTCACTATGAAAACATAAGTTACAAAACTTTTCCTCTCTTAAGGATAAAGAATGTGGATTGCTATTCTGACTTCCAACAAGGCAATAAAAAACATTGTGAGTCAGTCAAGAATGAGGAAAGATTAGACAACTATTATTAGAAGATGATGGATTGCTAGGAGTCCAATAATGACATTTCAACAATGATGGATATTTAGTGATGTTCATATAACGGTGTGCGTGAGGACAATCCAATTTTGGTGCATAGCAACAATAGTTTGGTAGTGGTGATTTGATTTCATCAATTCAACGACAGCGATCAAATGACGGTAGTTTGATAGTCATAGATGGATGGTATCGATCCAAAGGTGGTGAGCAAGGGATATCAATCTAATGGTGTACGTGCAATAATGCTCTAATGGTTGTGAGCAATGATGATTCGATAATGATAGTCATGTAGAGCTTAAGGATTTTATAGGTATCAAACCTCTCGCGCTAATCTTCAATCTAGTTTCCACTGATGACGATAGAGATGGTTTACTTATAGATTTTAGGAGTGAAATTCCATGTAAATATCATCAAAATCAAAAACCTATAACATACTGGAGTGAATCTCCTAATTAAATGATTTTTTAGGATCTAAGATCCTTAATATTATGTGAATTAAATGATGTTGAAAGCATATCATTGAATTCTCATCAAGACATTCCATTTGAATAGAAACACATAATATTTAATGACCATTTTATCATGCAATCTTTTTTTAAAAGTTTTTAATTATGCTTCAACTTTTTGATTTATGCTCATTTAAACTTAGTTTGAATACTATATGATATCGTTGAGTTCGTCCTATCGATGTATTCAGTTGGCTAAGAATTTTTTGAAAATTGTGGTTTGGTTGATCTTGACACTAGAGATTATCTAATTTTAATATCTATCAAAATTTGTGTTTAATCAAGTTATGTTTTTAGTTTGTGGTGTGTGTCTAAGAAAGCACACGTGTATATATATAAGGTCGTATGGTGCCAAAAAAGTTGTTAGCATGCTCAATGGGCATAGAAAACCTTTCTTTTTTTTTCCAAAGCACACAAACTGTTGTGTACCTATCAAACTAATTGACAAAGTACCCGGTTAACCTACCAAGCTGATTGACCAAGTAAAAGATTGATATGTCGAATTAATCTATTGAGTACCAGTTGTGGGGTTGATTAGTTGAAATGAACTGTCTGATATGACAAGCATCACTATTGAGTATCAATTGACGATATTAGTTATTAATGAAAAAAACATGTTTGTCTAACTGCATGTTCTCTACATCAGATCAATTTGGCATCATCAGATCGTTTATACTAAATAAATTTAATATTATCGTTTTATGATTAAACAAGAGAGAGAGATCATATTGAGTCCAATTAATAAGGATTCTTAAGTGAATTCCGATCCAAATCTTCTCTCTTGAAAAAATATTACATCGGGAGTCTTGATGCAAAACTACATCAGTACTTCAATCAAAATGCGTCACGTGTACGGTCCGACCCTGTTATACATTAAACTATTTAGTTTTTGGTATTCAGTATGGTCAGACATTATAATCGAAATCTTGACACAGTTTTGCATCAGGACTCCTGATGTTCTCTTACTTTATCAACAAAGAGTGTCTTGATGCAAAACTACATCAGTACTTCAATCAAAATGCATCACGTGTATGGTCCGACCCTGTTATACATTAAACTATTTAGTTTTTGGTACTCAGTATAATCAGACATTATAATCGGAATCCTGACGCAGTTTTGCATCAAGACTCCTGATGTTCTCTTACTTTATCAACGAAGAGTGCACTTGATTCTTTTCAACTTTGTCTCTATATACATAATTTTTATTCACAACCAAAGGTGTCCCAAGCTAAGTCGGATCGAACTAAGGATTATCTTCATATCGGTGTTAGTCCGTTCGCCACATAATCGGTTGCAAAACCTTCCATTGTCGTGGAGCCGATGGCATTTAATGTCGATGCGTGCGTTAAGACAAAAAAAGAGAGATTTTTAATGTGATAAAGTAATAAAATGACCAGTTAGCGGTAGTGCCAACCCCCAACCCCCATCCGGACCTCTCGCCATCCAAATTTATTCCATATTTCCTAACCTATCTTTGCTCACTTCGTCTCCCTCGCTTCCGTTAGGTTCAACGCCACTAGAAATAAAAGTCAACCCTTCTCTCCTCTCTCTCTATAATTCTTCCCCACCACCTGAACAAACTATAGCTTGCGATTCTGAACTGAGCGCATTGCAATTTCATACCGAAGGATGATTTACATGCATGCCACTCAATTCTTATCTATTTACATATCTAACATCAAAACTTCAATTGTTAAACGAGCCGAACACGGGCACAACTTGTGTTCGGCTTGTTTATATTTCGAGCTCACAAAGTGTGTTTGTGTTCCGCTCATTTACTTGACGAGCCGAACACAAGTTGTTCACAAACATAGAATCGTTTTGACAACCCTAATTACGTAGTCATAAGATGTTAATAGTTGGGACAAGATTTAAAATTAATTGTTTATATTAAAACAACATTGGAATTTAATTCAATAAATATTGCTCATCAATATATATATATATATATATATATAT
>JXCR01066637.1:175420-192264 GCA_002079205.1 Phalaenopsis hybrid cultivar
GCCATTCACATACATACCACCCAATCGATATGTATTTACATATCTAACACCTAAACTTTAATTTTTTACATTTATACCACCCAAATATTTCATATCACATAAAAAATACCACCATTTTAACTCTTAAAAAGTGAAGTACACCTTTTCATCCATTCCTCTCAACATTGTTTTCTCTAGTGGCATACTCCATGTCATGCCACTGTAAGTTTGCCGATCATCCAGTTATGGAAGTTTCCAAGTGGGGGGTTCCATTGCATGAAAAGAAATTTCTTTATTTATTTATTTATTTATTTTTTTTGGTGGTGTGCAGCCCTTCAAATCACTTCGAGTTTGATACATGAATTATTAAAAAATATAGTGATACCAATGATGTTTATTCGTAAATAAATAAGAAGAAAGTGAAATTTTAAGTGGACTTCAAAAGATATGTGATTTTTCTTTGTAATCACACTAGCACTATCAAAGATGTTGACAGTTTATCTTCGAGTTTTCAGATTTTTTGGTGAAACTTATTGATGGCTTCTAAAGATTGTAGAATTTGGTATGCTTGAGAAAATCTCTCTCTTTCTCTGTGTGTGTGCATGCCCATACTATCGATCAAACTATCACAATTCTTCTTAAAGCGTAATGTGTAATGCTATCATTTTTTTCTTTTGGGAAATTTACATACGTTGCACACAATTCTTATGTATTTACACATCTCACACAAAAATTTTTCATATTTACATACATAGCACTTTGGTGCTTTAAACCGATCATGAATTTTTTTTTCATTATTTTTGAAAAATGATAATATTGTTATTTTTGATGTGTTATTATTTGAGTGTTATGTGTGTAAATATGAAAGTTTAGGCCTGAGATGTAAATACATAAGAATTGTGTACTATGTAAATACTCTTTTTTTTTCCCTTAATTCACATAAGAAAGCGATGCTTTTACAATTAGAGTTATCATGAATTGAATGGGTGCATCTATGCATGCATGCATATTTGTATGTCTGCAGACATGCATGGACCATATAATGTAATATGAAGTGATGAAAAAATGCTCGTAAATCGAGAATTCTTGTGAGATTGAGAGATCAGTTGGAGATTAAGAGATGGACAAGATGTGAAGCGAGGGAGAGTGAAGATGAGGCACTTTTGAAAAAAGCAGAGAAGACACCAAGAAACTTTATGGAGAAGAAGCTTGTGAATAATAAAAAATTGAAAGATTTACATACATACCCTCAATTCCTATGTATTTACATATCTAACACCTAAATATTNAATTTCTTATCATTTTAAAAGAAAGATAAAGAAAATTACTCAGAATCCATGGAGAAAAATAAAACCACAATTTAGTTTAAAAGAAGAAATTATTGTCAAACCAATAACAAGTCTCAATTAAAACTAAAAGTAGTCTAAAAATAAAAAGATAAAAACTTATGTCAAGTCCTCCACCAAACTCTTGAAGTTCCTTTGAATATCTTCTATTTTATAATCACTCAAAACAAAATAACAAAAAGGATAAAGTAAATAAAAAGTTATTCCTGAAAATCTCTCCGAACTAACTCCCCAGAAAAGAACTTTCAAAACTTGCCAATATTTTTCTTTCTTTCATTTATAGTTTTCTAAGAGGTTCCTTGGGATCTCTTCAAAATGTGTCTTGATTTGATGTATTTGCCCAAAAGACGCGGGTGCCTTGGGATCTCTTCAAAATATGTCTTGATTCGATATATTTGCCCAAGAGATGCATCCTTACATGATAATTTTTGTCCATGGTGGTTACAACCAACTATTAAGCCACTAGGTGCCTTAGAAACCTCTTTGAAATTCATGAAAAATGATTTTACTCGACCAGTAAGTACCATTAGTGCTTAAGTGCAGGGTCTTGGCACTTAAGCGCGGCCTTCTCTTTTTAATCGGTGCCTAAGCACCAGATTTGGCGCTTAGGTGCCAAAACTCTTTTGAACACTTTTTCACTTTTTTGCTCCAAATTTGATCTTTTTTCACTCCTTTAAGCATTTTTTCCATTTTTACTTGTATGGAAAAACACAAAAATAACTTCCATCAAAGCGCAATATCTAAAAAATAGGTATAAAATGTGTCTAAAAACACTATATATTTTAGGTGTATCAGTTACCTCCTCCGAGGGATTCCTGATCATTCGATAGAGACTTCTTAATTTTGTTGCAATTGTTGTTTTGTGATGTTTGTGATTAAATTTTGAGTTGTCATATATTTTGAATTTTGTGGAGGTGAATTTTATCATGGTTGATTTTAATTTTGGTTTTAGTTTTAGTTTTGTGGCTATCCTAAAGGTATTAGTTTTCATGCAGGGTGACATCATTGTTTAGCATGCAAGTTTGTAAGCGTAAAAGTAAAGTGTAGAAAGTACAGGAAAAGAAGGTAGTGTAAATTGTAAAAGCGTACCTGGCGAGTCTTCTCGTTCCGCTACTTGAAAGGTCAGTACTTGCAAGGCATATATATATATATATATATATAANAGTTTGAGATGTGTCAACCAGATCCTATGTCATTTTTTGGTGGTTCCAAATTTTAAGAACGATTCTATTAAGCAAATCATAATAAGTCAAGATGTCCTTCAAGATTTCCAAAGGATCATGGAAAGTCTCGGGTAATACCCTAAACATTTCATCGTCCCTGGAATTATCTAGAGTTCATTTTTTCCTTATTATTAAATTATTTGATTCTTTTGAGCATTAATTAAATACAAAATAATATTTGAATGGAATATAAAAATTTATATTTTTATTAAATCTCTCTGAGTCTAGGGAACCCATAGAAGCAAATTTCATATTTTTGTGATTAAATTTTAATTATTAGAATTATTTTTAGTGAAATAAGAAAAATTCATTTTAAGCCTTTAAAATTAATATTTTGACTTAGAAAGTTAGAAAATTATTTGAATTGGTCCCAAGTGATCAGGAAACCAAATGTGACATTTTTAATGTGTTTTTACCATTTTGTAATTTTTATGATTTTTAATTAATTTTTAATTATCTAAATACAAAAAAAAAAGCTTTAAAAAAATTATTTTAATTCAAATTTTATTTTTCTTATGTCCCTCTGGTCATAAGGAGCTCCCAACATCAATTTTGTAATTTTTTTAACTTGTATTTTAATTATTAGAATTATTTTAATGTAAAAAATGTTATTTCACTTATTTAATCCATTTAAGTGGTAAAATTAACTCCAATTGACTTTAAATTTTTTATGGGGGGCTCCTTTAACATTAAATTATAGTGTGGAGTAGCTTTTATGTCATTGACATTTATAATTATTCCAAATTAATTTTTTTTTTATTTTAAGGGTTAGTGACAATTAGGGCTATTTTAAATGATTTAAATCAAGTTTATATTTTTTCTAGGGTCTTCTAACCAAAGTGAACCTACTAAAACAAGTGTTGTATTTTTCTGATGAATATTTTAATTATTATGATTTTTATACCAAAAAATGTACTATTAATTTAAAAATTAGAAATCTATGTCTAGAGACCTCCCCTAACCTTAAAAAAATCAAATAAAGCATCCTCATAACATGTAGAATCAAAGATCCAAAAATCAAGTCATGGTGAAATTTTATTAAAATGGAGAATCAAAATAAGGAAAACACCATTGAATTAATTAAAAATAATACATGCATAAAAAATATGAATATATTTCCACATTGTTCTCCTATGTTCACTGAGTAAGAGGGTATTTTTTATTTTATTTTTATGATTTTTCTACACAAAGTTATGATATTTTGAAGTTCTAGGGATTAAATAAATGAATTAAACCCCTATTTTTTTACTTAAACCAGTAAGCGGTGACTGGCTCCTCGTACGCGTCGAACGGACGTGTGTCGCCGCAAGATTGGGTGCCACCATCTGAGTCAGCCCCCCTTTTCATGAAGCGGAGCACCATCCGACTGCATCAAAGCCGTCCATTTAATAAACGCGCAATCCAACGGCTACGGGACATCATCCCCAAAGCTCTAGCCCGAGAGCCGTCCATATTCAAACCCTAATATCTCTCTCGATTCTCAACCAACTTAAGTGCAGTTCGTTCCTGTAGACTCTTCTTGACTAGGAGAACATATCCATATGGTTAATCAACCCTCAAATCAACTCTATGAACATAGAGAATCAAATGAAGTTTAGTTTAGGGTTAGTTTTCAATACCTTAGTTCAAGAGGGGAAGCCTTGATTGGATGCTTGTGGAAGCTTCATGGGGGTCCAAAGAGCATAAGAATTGAGCCTCGAGCAGTGGTGAATTGCCTAGACCTAATTTTGACCAAGGACGATTTGGGGTATTGATCAAAGTTTACCTTGAGGTGCTCTGGTGATGGGGCTTCTATGGGGAAGCTTCCTCTCTCATTGTGCAAATAATGTGGGTGCATTTAATTTGAATTTAGTGGAGTTTTGGGGGGTGTCCAATTTCAATCTTGAATTTGAGCTCTAAAATTGAGCTCAAGCAGTGGACTTGAGTAGCTAGGGATGGCTGGGTTGAACTCAAGGGGTCTTAAGGAAACTCTGGAAGCAATTTGATAGTGTATCCTTAAGGGATTTCAAGCTCTCTTTTTTTGGCCATGGAGGGGGGTTTAAATAGATGGGGAAGGAGAGGACACCAGGGGAAATTGGTGAGTGCTTTAGGTTGCTTATGTGGATGCCAGCAAGGTGAAAAAATCCAATTGGGATGAGACAGCTTGGATGGGTTGAATTTTGAGTTTTAGCCTATGTGGTGCACTTTGGGGTGACTTTTCCAGTAGCCTAGGTGGTCGGCCAGCCAGGCTCAAGTCACCATCTAGTCCAGGGAGGTTAGAGCTTGGGTTTGGTGAAGTCAATTGGGGTTGGCCATGTGTAAAGGCATTGAACTGCAATAGTATGGGGAAGGGCTATTTTGGGTCAATTTGGGTCAAATCATGGTTTTGGGTTGGGTTCACCCGCAAGGAAGGCTTGGGTGCTGAGGAGAATCATATGGCTCAGCTGAAGTGGTGTGGAGAGATCCATCCAAAGGCTTTGGGCTAATCATGGGTTTAAGTGATTCATGGGAGGGGTTAAAACCTTTTTAATGAGGTTTGAAAGTGGCTAGTCCTCTTTCCATTAGATGAGGTGGCAAGGCTCTCATGGCTCACCTATGGCTTGGGAATGGCTTCATGGCTTGCTTTTGGCTTGACTAATTTTCATGAGAAGGGATTTTGGATTTTTTTAATATTTTTGATGAATTTTTGATTGACGCTTGATTTGGAATGATTTTATTTTGGATTTAGAACTTTAAGAATGATTTTAATTGAATGGATGATGGGGATAAAATTCATCATGTGGGCTTTTAATTGAATTTGGGCTTTTTTAGAATGATTTAAGGATTTGGGCTTTTAAAACTGAATTTAAATTTGGGATAAAATCTGGGCTAATTGAATGTTGATTTTGGTGTAGGAATATGTCATGAAGGCTTTGGAAGAATTTCAAGTGGTTTTGAATTCAATTGAGAGGTTAATTTGGGAAATTTAGGCATATGGTCAAAATTGGGGCTTTTTGATTTTGGTGAAATTGACCTTGCAATTAGGTCAAATTGAGCTTGAATTTTGTTTAGATTAGGATTAGGGATGCTAAATTTGGGTTTGGAATTGAAATTGGGCAAAATTTAAGTTAATTGGGCCAAAATTGGGGTTATTTTGGGGACATTTTGGTCTTTAAGGGCACATTGGGGCTTTTGGTCAAATTCGGCCAATTTGATGATAAAAAAATTTGAAAGTGGGAATATTTGGGACGAGTTTGGAATTTTGGGGAATGTTTGGAATTTTTGAATTGACAATTTTTAGAAGAACTTTGGGAAGCTCATAATTTTTTGTGAATTTTGGTCAATTTAGGTAGTGGTGGGGGCTTGAGATAATTTTTGGACAAATTTGGGTATTTTGGGATTTTTTGCTAAGATTGGGGTTCTATGGGTATTTTGATAATTTGGTGATTTTGGGCCTGTCGGCGCTATTTTGGGTTGGTTTGTGGGGAGTTGCCCGTAAGAAGCTGTCAGTCATCAGAATCAAAATCCCGTTGCCCGCTTCGGATGGACGTTGAAGTATGAAATCAAACTGACCCCATATTTTTCATAGTTTAAAATGAAAGAACACTGTACCTCAAATCCTGTATCTATCCCGAAGAATAACACAATACTTCAGGATGAGGCTCGATCAAAACTTAGGAAAGTGTGACGTCTGTTTGGTCTGCGAAACCTTTATGATTGTCGACAAGTTCCCTTATTTAATATAAAGGATTAAATAGGGTTTATATTAACCTGGGTTCGTACATGCTTCCTATAAGGGCAAGCCCCTATAGTTAATTACATCTTAATTGACCAAAGTCACCTGAGAAGACTCTCGATAAAAATCAGGAAATATTATCTTCAAGGAGTTTCAAAGGGTAGGACTCTTCAATGAGATCAGACGTAGAGGTGTGAAAGGGGATTGGCTCAAATTTTGAAAATTTTATTGCAGAATCAAAAGGAATAAGAACTAGGGGATATCATGGATCCAGAGGAGAACCTCAGTGACTTCCCAAGCTATCCTAATGTTTGGCTTCAATTTTGAGGAGAAATATTTGGGTGTTTTACTCTGTCAATTTTATTAGTTAGGGCTTACATTCGTGTGAAATGATCACACAAATAGCCTGGAAGATGTGAGGGTTTAGGTCGTGATAAACGACAACCTCAGAATCCTAAGATGAGTTAGGGATTATATTTTATAGTAGGGCTATGCAAAGACCTAAAGATAAGATGAGGATTTACGTTGCATAAGCAAGCAACCTCGAAGACTTATGGCTTTGTTGTTTTAAGTCTAAGGAAGGAAGATTGATTTAGCTGGGGAAGACAGGTTTCGCTGTTGAAGCTGGTCGTGCTCCCCACCATGCTAGCTCCAAGCTCCTTACCGCAAGAAGTTTGAGTTATCTAGTGTGTCAAGTTATAATATCAAATCAGGTGGCCCTATGGTTGAAGTTGCCGCAACGAGTTTGAGTTATCTAGTGTGTCAAGTTATAATGTCAAATCAGGTGGCCCTATGGTTGAAGTTCTTTAATTTTTACAGAGGGCATATTAAAGTTGATTGGAGCGACACCGGTTAGGATCCTACGGTTCCCTCATGGAGGGGTATATTAAAGTTGATTAGAGGGACACCGATTAGGATCCTACGATTCTCTCGTTCCGACACCACTAAGGCATATTAAAATTGATTAGAGCGACATCGGTTAGGATCCTACGGTTCCCTCGTTTTGGCACCACAATTTTCCATTGGATTCACTTAGTCCAAATGAACTTACTAAACCCAACTTAAAGAGTTCCACAATTTCATTTAAACTGTGGGGATCCTTGTTAGCAACCGTAGGTTACCTCCTCCGAGGGATTCTCGATCATCAGCTAGAGATGTCTTAATTTAATTGAAGTTGTAGTTTTTTGTGTGATGTTTGTGATTAATTTTTGAGTTATTTTATATTTTGAATGTTGTGGCGGTAAATTTTATCTTGGTTGATTTTAATTTTGGTTTTGGTTATAGTTATGGTTAACATGCAAGTTTATGTAGGTAAATGCAAGCATGAAACATGTAAGGAAGAGGCAGAAGGAAGACGGTACTATAAAAGCATGCCTAGCGAGTCTTCTCGTTCCACCACCTGAAACTTAAAAATGCATGTGAGGAAATTTATTAAGAGCGGGAAAAGTAAAGTTTTGGTGGTTTTCCTAACCCTATGTCATATCTTGGTGAGTCCTTAAAAGTTTAATTAAGGATGATTTCATCTAACCCTATGTCATATCTTGGTGAGTCCTTAAAAATTTTAATTAAGGATGATTTCATTAAGCCAATTTTCCCAACCCTATGTCATATCTTGGTGAGTCCTTAAAAGTTTAATTAAGGATGATTTCATTGAGCGACTAACCCTTATGTCATATCTTGGTGAGTCCTTAAAAGTTTAATTAAGGATGATTTCATTGAGCGAAGCATATTAAGTTTAATAGGCCTCTGAGGTATCCAACAAGTTAAGAGGGGGAAGCAGGTTCAAGCCTCTCACCAACTAGTGAAAAGCCTCGAGTCCATTTAAACTCATTATGTTACTTAATGGTTCATCATATAAATACCCTTATTACTAAGTGAACCCTGATGTCTCAATTATCCCTAAGAATAGGGTAATTGTCACTTGTGGTTTAATTTGAATATTATGTGGGTGAAGACCCTTAAAGAGGAAAGCTAGTGTAATTTGAACACTTAACCATATTTTAATCCTAATTGAGCATAGTGGTGTTTCAAGGATGTTTGACTTAGTTATGTTTATTTCTCTAATCCTTGTTTAATCAATTTTTTATTTAGCCTAAGTCACCACTAAACCTTTAAGACCTAGGTGAGTGTCTTAATTAGTTTTGAAAAGGGTTAAGCTTTAAGTGGTCAAGATTCATTATTTAGATTTTATTTGAAATTCAAGATAAGAGTATTAAATTGATTAATTGTTGACTTCAAAAGTCATATCCCTAAGTCCAGGATCATTTAATTTTAATAAACTTCCAAACTTAAATAATTTAAAAATTTATTAATCTTAATTAAGAAAGTGAGATTGGTTTCTACCAACTAACCCCTTATGTTTCAAGCATCAAATAAATTGATTAAGATTAGAAGTTACCCATTTTCCCCCCTTGAATTAAGCCTAAATGTTAATTAAGGCTAAATNGACAAATCTTTTCACAAATAACTGTTCCAACTCAGAAAATGTTTTAACTGACTCGTTGGGCAGGTCGGCGTACCAGTCGAAAGCAATCCCCGACAAGGTGTTGACGGACTGCTGACAGAGTAGCGCTTCTCTATTATTTGTGTTTCCACAATTGGCTCGAAAATGTGCTAAGTGCTGTCTGGGATTTCCAGTCCCATCGAATATCTTAAAGTTCGGTGTTACAAAGCCCTTGGGGAAAGGCACGGCATCAAATTCCTCTGGATAAAGTCTACCCTTTAAAATTGATGCACCGCCCTTGGACTGGGCTAAGGCATCCCGTACTTGTTCAACATTTGGTTGAACTTTTTTTCTGGCATGGCACTTGATGGGGAATCCTTCTTTGATTGCTCTTCTTTGTCCGTCAAAGTAGCCTCCCTTCTTTCATCTGTGATGTGTATGATTCCTGGCTGGTTAATTTCTGGAGAAGCCAATCTTGGTGCTTGTGATTGCCCCTGAATGATGGCCATGGCAGTCATAGCTGCAGTCATCTCTGCTATTCTTTTTTCCAGTAGAACAACTTCCTCATCCCTGAGGAGGATAACCCTACGCAGCTCATCTACGGCGTTCTCTTCCGTATGAGGTTGAGCCTCGCGCACAGATGTGGCAGCTCTGGTTTTGATCACATGGACATCCCTGAAATCTTCCTCCAAGTAATCAGTCACGTTCTCTTCAGTGTGAGGTTGAGCCTCACGCGCAGATGTGGTAGCTCTGGTTTCGATCACATATGAAATCTTCCTCCAAGTAATCACTACAATCAAAATCCTCGTCATCACTATTGACAGAAACTCTGTGTTCTCGTGCTAACTCAGAAATCTCAATCTTGAGTTTCTCAACTTTTTCTTCAATTATTGATTCCTTGATTGCTTTAAGATCTGAATGACCCTGATGGAAATCCTTAACTTTTTCCTCCATCTCGCTAGCTATTGTCGCGACGATGTCAGATATCTTAGGCACTGGTTCTTCTTCTTGTTTTGCAGGTTCACTGAACTGTATCGGTGCAGCTACCTTAGGTACCCATACCTTCTTCCTTTTTCAATGATGATGCCTCAAGAAGGGGCGTCTCAATAGAGACATCGGTACGTCGAGGGAAGGTATGCTCCCCGTCGTGTAGACCGACTACAGTGTCTGGTAACCGTCTTGTCTTTCTTTCCACGATTGTAGAAATAATTAATGAACCTCTCGGTCCCAGTCTTAACTTAATCGGCCGGTGACCTGTGGTTCTGGTGGTGGTATGATCGGTGGTGGTCATAACAGTATCGACTCGGTTTCCCAAATGGAGCCAGACGGGCACACGGGTAGGTGACTCTATAATTGTCCTACGAGATTTTCTAGCGGACTTAATATCCTTCCAAATTTCATTCTTCATATGAGGGAAAATTGCATGTCCCACTCGTTTAAGTAGTTCACTAACAGTACATCCTTCTGTAATAGCAAGCCTCTTCAAGACTGCACTAACTCGGGTGACGGGGCTGAATTTCTTTCCCTTCTCACCATGTCCATGAGGTAATGGTAATGCAGCTGCAATCTTTCGGATACTCTCATATCCATCAGTATCTGTCAGAGGATGGAACCTACTTCCTCGCAGGAGTGGGTAAACTTCTGGTAATACCTCTTCAATTTGATGAGGCTCCTCCTCATCAAGTGAGTTCTCAAGAGTCTGGGCTAGGGCTGTCAATTTAGCTCGTTGTTCGTGAACAGCTCGTGTTCGGCTCGTTAAGCAGCTCGTGTCCGGCTCGTTCGTTAAGCCTAATGAGCCGAACACGAACAAATTTTTAAGCTCGAAATGTAAACGAGCCGAACANTTGTCATGGATCTAGAGGAGAACCTTGGTGACTTCCCAAGCTATCCTAATGTTTGGCTTCAGTTTTGAGGAGAAATATTTAGGTGTTTCATCCTGCCAATTTTATTAGTTAGGGCTTACATTTGTGTGAAATGATCACACAAATAGCCTAGAAGATGTGAGGATTTAGGTCGTGTCAAACGCCAACCTCGGAGTCCTAAGACGAGTTAGGGCTTATATTGTATAGCAGGGCTATGCAAAGGCCTGACAACCTTGGAGTCCTAAGACGAGTTAGGGCTTATATTGTATAGCAGGGCTATGCAAAGGCCTAAGAATCCTAAGACGAGTTAGGGCTTATATTGTATAGCAGGGCTATGCAAAGGCCTAAAGATAAAATCTCGAAATCCTAAGATGAGTTAGGGCTTATATTATATAGCAGGGCTATACAAAGGCCTAAAGATAAGTCCTAAGACGAGTTAGGGCTTATATTGTATAGTAGGGCTATGCAAAGGCCTAAAGATAAGGTGATTTACGTTGCATAAGCAAGCAACCTCGAAGTCTTATGGCTTTGTTGTTTAAGTCTAAAGAATGAGTTAGGGCTTATATTATATAACAGGGCTATACAAAGGCCTAAAGATAAGGTGAGGATTTATGAGTTAGGGCTTATATTGTATAGCAGGGCTATACAAAGGCCTAAAGATAAGGTGAGGATTTATGTGTTAGGGCTTATATTGTATAGCAGGGCTATGCAAAGGCCTAAAGATAAGGTGAGGATTTACGTTTAGGGCTTATATTGTATAGCAGGGCTATGCAAAGGCCTAAAGATAAGGTGAGGATTTACGTTTTAGGGCTTATATTGTATAGCAGGGCTATACAAAGGCCTAAAGATAAGGTGAGGATTTACGTTGCAATAAAAACAACCTCAAAGTCCTATGGCTTTGTTGCTTAAGTTTAAGGAAGGAAGATTGGTTTAGCTATCAAAGTCCTATGGCTTTGTTGTTTAAGTCTAAGGAAGAAAGATTGGGTTAGCTGGGGAAGAATTTAAGTCTAAGGAAAGAAGATTGGTTTAGCTAGGGAAGACAGGTTTTGCTGTTTGAAGATGGCCGTGCTGCCCACAATGCTAGCTCCAAGCTCCTACCACGATGAGTTTAAGTTTTCTATTGTGTGAAGTTATAATATCAAATCAGGTGGCCTTATGGTTGAAGTTCTTTAAATTTTATAAGGGCATATTAAAGTTGANCAAATGTTGTGGCGGTGCATTTTATCTTGGTCGATTTTAGTTCTAGTTTTGGGTATGTGGCTATCCTGATGGTTTTAGTTTTCATGCAGGGTGAGATCGTTGTTTAGAATGCAAATTTAAAGGTATAAAAGTACAGTATGAAAGTACAAGAAAAACAATGCTGAAAAACTGTAAAAGTGTACCTGGCGAGTCTTCTCGTTCCACCACCTGAAACTTAAAATGCATGTTAAGACAGTTTATGAAGAGCAGGAAAGGTAAAATTTTCCTAACCTTATTTCATATTATGGTGAGTCCTTAAAAGTCTGATTAAGGATGACTTCTTTAAGCAAATAATATAAACTTTAATAGGCCTCTGAGGTATCCAACAAGTTAAGAGGGAGAAACAGGTCCATGTCTCTCCCTCACCAACTAGTGAAAAGCCTCGAGTCCATTTAAACTTATCATTTTGCTTAATGGCTCATCCTTTAAATATCCTTAATGCTCAGTGAACATTGATGTCTCAATTATCCCTAAGAAAGGCTGTAAATATCCTTAATACTCAGTGAACATCGATGTCTCAATTATCCCTAAGAAAGGGGTATCATTTATCATTTAATATTGTAAATATCCTTAATGCTCAGTGAACATCGATGTCTCAATTATCCCTAAGAAAGGGGTAATTATCATTTATATTTAATTTTGATTGTGTGGGTGAAGACCCTTAAAGGGGCAAGTTAGTGTTATTTGAACACTTAGCCAAATTTTTAATCCTAATTTGTCTTAGTGGTGTTTCAAGGATGTTTGATTTAGTTATGTTTATTTCTCCAATCCTCATTTAGTCAATCTTGATTTAGCCTAAGTTACCACTAAGCCCTTAATACCTAGGTGAGTGTCTTAATTAGAGGGTTAAGTTTTGAAAAGGGTTAAGCTTTAAGTGGTCATGGTTCATGATTTGGATTCTATTTAAAAATCAAGATAGGGGTATTAAATTGATTAATTATTGACTTCAAAAGTCATACCCCTAACGAGGATCATTTAATTTTGATAAACTTTCAAATTTTAATAATTTAGAAATTTATTAATCTTAATTTGGACTCATTTTAATTTTAATAAGCTTCCAAATTTTAATAATTAAAATGTATTAACTTATCTAGTTCATTTAATTTTAATATACTTCCAAATTTTAATAATTTAGGAATTTATTAGTCTTAATTGAGAAAATAAGATTGGTTTCTACCAATTAACCCCTTTGTATTTCAAGCATCAAATAAATTGATTAAGATCAGAGGTTAATTCTTACCAATTAACCCCTTTGTGTTTCAAACATCAAGTGAATTGATTAAGATTAGAGGTTACCCATTCCCCTCCTTGAATTAAGCCTAAATGTTAATTAAGGCAAAATTTCCAAAATTACACATTTGCCCATAAGTTCCCTCTTTGACTTAAGCCTAAATGTTAATTAAGGCAAGATTTCCAAAATTACACATTTGCCCCTAAGCCTTGAATTAATCCTAAATGTTAATTAAGGCAAAATTTCCAAAATTACACATTTGCCCCTAAGGCTCTTTAACACTTCATAAATTTTACAAATTAATTCAAAAGACTTTGAAATTTTCATCTTACTTCATTCATGGGTCAATTGAGACATCAGAGGAGAAAATGTAATTGTTCAAAATTTAATTTAATTTATACAATTATTTTAATGCAAAAATAGGATTTTTCAAAGAGAATTCCTAACTTGACCAAGGTAAATTATAATCCCTTGAAGTTTTTACTGGAGGTACTAGACCAGAGAAGCCTTTAGATCAAATTTCATAAATTTTTGAATTCTCTGTGATTTATCAAAATTATTTTAAGTTCTGGATTATTTAATAAAAATAAAATATTTTAANAAAGCCTTTGGAGAAAATTTCATGATTTTTTGAATTCTCTGTGATTTATTAGAATTCTTTTAAGTTATAGGTTATTTAATAAAAATAAAAAATTTTAAGTGGTGAAAATTAAGTTTTGTATTTTTGGAAAATCTCTCTAAGGTCAAAGGACTCAGAGAAGCAAATTTTATATTTTTTTATTTTTCCTTGATTTATTGGAATTTTTTTAGTGAAAACTCATTTTTAGCCTTTTAAAAATTATTTTTAAGCTTTGAAATTCAATATCAAAACTTATTTTTAGCCTTTTAAAAGTTATTTTTAAGCTTTAAAATTCAATATCTTTATTTAGGAAAAATATTCTAATTATTCTTAAGTGATTAGGAAGCAATTTAGAACATTTCCATGAGTTTTATTCATTTTAGCCTTTAAAAATCATTTTTAAGCTTTAAAATTCAATATCTTTATTTAGAAAATCAGGATATTCTAATTGTTCTTAAGTGATTAGGAAATAATTTAGAATGTTTCTATGAGTTTTATTATTTTTATGATTTTTATGAATTTTTAATTATTTAATTATTTAGAATAGGCTAAAAATCAAATTTTTATTTTTAAAAAATAGCCCTCATCACAGAGAACTCAAAAAAAAATAAGTTTCACAATTTTTTGAGTTATATTTTGTTTTTTTAAAAAATCATTTAAGTGTTAAGAGTGGTATTTATCTTTAAAAATCAATTTAAGTTAACAAATGAACTCAAAATATTTTGAAACTTTTATAATGAGTTCTCTGGATCATAAATCACAGTGGATTGAATGAACTCAAAATATTTTGAAACTTTTATGATGAGTTCTCTGGATCATAAATCACAATGAAATTAAAAATCAAGTTATTTAAATGTTTGTATTTTCCAAAATTAATTATCTTAGTGATTTAGTATTTACAAAATTTAAGTGCATTTTAAATGACTTGACCCATGAAATTTCAAAGCTTTCTCTAGTCATGGTGGACCTTCTAAAATTTTTCTAGGATTTTATAATCAATATGCTAATTTCCATGATTATTTTCAAGAAATAATGTGAAATAACTTGAAAAATATGGATCTCTGTATAGGAACCTTTTATGACTTTGAAAAAATCAGAGAATGTTTCCTTGACAGAGGCTACAACATGCCAAAATTTCAAGCCAAGGTGATGTGTTAATATGCATGGAGAATCAAATAATTGCAAATAGTGTTTAATTAATTAAAAATATTTTATGCATCAGATAGACTTGAAATTTATGCCACATTATTCTCCTATCCTCACTGAGCAAGAGGGTATTTTTATTTTATTTTTGTGATTTTTCTAGACAAAGTTATGTATTTTTTAAATTTTGCGGATTAAATAAATAAGAAAATACCCCTATTTTTCTATTTAAACTGCGCGTGCCACCTCAACCTACGACGGCTCCAAAAGCATGCGTGGAGCGCTCTGGTTGGATGCTGCCGTCCACATAGCTTGCGGACGCGGCCCGCTATTCATGTCCTGAAGTGCTGTCCGACACGATCTCCCCCGTCCATTTAATACACGCTCGATCGGACGGCTCCTCGTCATTGTCCTCGATAGGATGATCCTATGCCGGTCCACACTAAAACCTTAAGATCTCAGGCGAGACTCAACCAAATCACTTCGGGTTTGATCCTACGGACTCGTTTAAGTGAGACACACACATCCATACGGCTAAGATACCAGGAAATCAAGCTTAAGTAAATAGAGAATCAAAATAAGCTCAGGAGGAGGAGGAGTTTTATACCTTTGCTCTGAGAAGGGAGGCTTCGATCAGAGGTACTCGGCGCGTACGTTGGGGTCTAACGAGGCTAGGGATTGAGTCCATGGTCTTGGTGTAAGGCCTATGTATGAATTCGACCAAGCTCGATTTCAGGTGTTGGTCTAGAGCTATGGTAGNCTCCAAGCAAGCCAGGGATTGAGTCCCTAGTCTTGGTGTAAGGCCTTGATATGAATTTGACCAAGCTCGATTTCAGGTGTTGGTCTAGAGCTATGGTAGAGGCTCTGTGGAAGGGGGATTTGAAAGGGCTCTGGCTTCTTTCACTCTTGTGAAGGTGTGGGCACAAGCAATTGAAGTTTGGTGGGGTGTGTTGGCTTCTTTCACTCTTGTGAATGTGTGGCCACAAGCAATTGAAGTTTGGTGGAGTGTGGAGGTGTATTGGGTTCTGTCCTGGTTTCCAGCAGAGGTCAAGCTCAAAATTGGGCTCTGGCAATGGGAATGGGTGAGGGAAAGTGGTTGGAATGCACTGAGGGAATCTTAGAGAAGCTCTGTGTGAAGGCAATGGGAATGGGTGAGGGAAAATGGTTGGATGGGAAGCTCTGTGTGAAGTTTGGAGAGGCCTCTCTGAGAAATTTTCAGCACACTTCCCATGGCGGAAGCTCTGTATGAAGTTTGGAGAGGCTTCTCTAAGAAAGTTTTAGCACACCTCCCATGGCCGTGGGAGGTGAGTTTTTGTAAAAATGACCATGGGGTGGCTGTCAGGGCATAAGTTTGGGTGCATTGTGGTGCTTAGGTGGAGGGCATAGGAGCTCCATAGTTTGATTTAGATGAGTTGGCCTCTAGGTTTGATTTGGGTGAGGTTCCATGGGGGTGGCTCTCAATTTTGAGCTTTTCCAGCCCCTAGGCTGGCTGGCCGGCCAAGGGGAGGTGGCTAGGAGCTCAGGTAACCTAGAGAAATCCATCACAGCAATTTAATGCAAATGTTTTTGATTTTGGCAAAGATATCTTAAGCATGTGCATTTTTAGAAATAAGATCCCTTAATTTTGGGGACCTTTGGTCCATGGCTTGATTTAGGAGATTTCATGGCATTAGGACTGGTCACTAAGTCCAACTAATGGTTGTGATGGAGTTAATTTTGTGGCTTTAAGGTGGTTAGGTCACATTTAGTGTATGGGTCCAAGTGGGTACAGAGTTAATTTGGTGGCTTTAGGGTGGTTAGGTCACATTTAGTGCATGGGTCCAAGTGGGTGAAAAGCTTGGGCTTGGGCTAGGTTAGCCATTTCAATTGACCCAATTTATTGATCAAAATTGTGTAGATGATTGTTATGAAGATTTTTGGTGAAGGGTTGAAGTGACTTTGAGTTCAATTGGTAGGTCAATTTGAGGGAAATTTGAACTTTAATCAATTTGGTCATGTTGGGCTAGACTTGGGTCTAGCTTGGGTTAACCTTGGGCTAAGTCCAAATTGATTGTTTTAAATGGTC
>JXCR01066637.1:192841-223475 GCA_002079205.1 Phalaenopsis hybrid cultivar
GTGTAGATGAGTGTAGTGAGTGCCTTAGCTCCAGAACAACACCCAAGGTCAACCCTAAGGTCCAACGATCCTAAGGGTGACTCATCCTGAGTTTCCCCCACAGTGACCCCACCTACTAAGTCTTAAAGGTTGAGAGCACTATGTGGAACTTCAAGTTGAGTGGAGAAGAGTTTGGAATTTCTAGTGGTGAGATTGAGAGCAATATGTGGAACTCCAAGTTGAGTAAAGAAGAGGGTAGAATTTCTAATGGTGAGGTATTTAGAGGTTGAGAACAATATGTGGAACTCCAAGTTGAGTAAAGAAGAGGGTAGAATTTCTAATGGTGAGGGTTACATGTCTTGTTTTCTAGGAATAGTCAACAGGAAAAGTCCTATGGCTAGACCCTAGGCTACTAAAGAGGAAAACTAAACGAACAAAAAATGTGGTCAACAAATGGACCCCCAATAGGTGTGGTGTGCTGGGCAAGCACACCGCGCGTATTGGCGTTGACCGATGAGATCAACAAAAACCAATAAAAACTCCTAAGTCAACAGACCCGGAAGTATGCATAGAGTTGTGTGTGTGATTTGTTTCTGCTAGGGAATTAGCAGGTGATCGTCTGATTGAAATCAAGGAGTAGGGACTCTCGCTAAGGATTGGAGAGTGAATTTTGAGTTATAAAATTTTAGGTATTTATAAAGGATGGGAATCAATATGTAAGTGTTAACCTCGAGGTGGTAATTGAAATTTGGGTATCAATCCCGAAATAAGAATCAGATGTCATAATCCATTTAAGGTGGTCTTAAAATTGATTTCAAAAGATGAGAATAGGTTGCCTTGAATTAATCGAAGGGCTTATTCCCTCAACCTCAAGTATATCATTGAATTTGATTCGAAAGATTGCAATAAGAGGGGTTTTTAAAGCAACACAAAATCAGATATGAAATCCTCAACCTTTATTAAATCGTAGGATTTGATTTGAAAGATTGCAATAGGGAAGACTCCTAAAGAAACGCAAAATCGGATATAAAATCCTCAACCTATAGATTTGATTTGAAATATTACAATAGGATGAGAACCTAAAACAACGCGGAATCAGATGTAGAATCCTCAACCTCTAGATTTGATTTAAAATATTACAATAGGAAGAGAACCTAAAGCAACACGGTACCGGATATGAAATCCTCAATCTCTAGAATTTGATTTGAAAGATTGCGATAGGATGAGCTCCTAAAGCAATGCGGAATCGGATGTGGAATCCTCAATCTCTAGAATTTGATTTAAAAGACTGCAATAGGATGAGAACCAAAAGCAATGCGGAATCGGAAGTAGAATCCTCAACCTCTAGAATTTGATTTGAAAGATTGCAATAGGATGAGAACCTAAAGCAGCGCAGAATCGGATCTGAAATCCTCAACCTCTAGTATATCGTAGGATTTGATTTGGAAGATTGCAATAGGAGGAGCTCCTAAAGAAACGCGGTGTCGAATATAAAATCTTCAACCTCTATAATACCTTAGGATTTGATTTGGAAGAATAGGAGGAGCTCCTAAAGCAACGCGGTATCAAATATGAAATCTTCAACCTCTAGAATATCGTAGGATTTGATTTGGAAGATTGCAACAGGAGGAGCTCCTAAAGCAATGCGGTATCAAATATGAAATCTTTAAACTCTAGAATTTGATTTGAAAGATTGCAATAAGATGAGAACCTAAAGCAAAGCGGAATCGGATGTAGAATCCTCAACCTCTAGTATATCGTAGGATTTGATTTGGAAGATTACAATAAGTGGAGCTCCTAAAGCAACGCGGTATCGAATATGAAATCTTCAGCCTCTAGAATATCGTAGGATTTGATTTGGAAGATTGCAATAGGAGAAGCTCCTAAAGCAATGCAGTATCGAATATGAAATCTTTAACCTCTAGAATATCATGTGAATCATTGCTAAGCAATGCGGAATCGGATGTGAAATTCTCATCCTCTAAAATATTGTATGGATCATTGCTAAGCAATGCGGAATCAGATGTGAAATCCTCATCCTCTAAAATATTGGGTGAATCTTTGCTAAGCAATGCAGATTCACATCCTCTAAAATATCGGGTGAATCATTCCTAAGCAATGCGGAATCGGATGTGAAATCCTCATCCTCTAAAATATCGTGTGGACCATTGCTAAGAAATGCAAAATCAGATGTGAAATCCTCATCCTCTAAAATATTGTGTGGACCATTGCTAAGCAATGCAGAATCGGATGTGAAATCCTCAACCTCTAGAATATTGTGTGGACCATTGCTAAGCAATGCAGAATTGGACGTGAAATCCTCATCCTCTAAAATATCATGTGAATCATTGCTAAGCAATGCGGAATCGAATGTGAAATCCTAAATCTCTAAAATATCGTGTGGACCATTGCTAAGCAATGCGGAATTTGATATGAAATCCTCATCCTCTAAAATATCATGTGAATCATTGCTAAGCAATTTGGAATGAGATGTGAAATCCTCATCCTCTAAAATATCGGATGAATCATTGCTAAGTAATGCGAAATCGAATGTGAAATCTTCATCCTCTAAAATATTGTGTGAATCATTGCTAAGCAATGCAAAATCGGATGTGAAATCCTCATCCTCTAAAATATCGTGTTTCAACGTGGGAAACTAGTATAATTTATGAAGATTGACATTAGTGAAGAAAAATTGTGAAACTTTGTGAGATTTTGTGCAGAATGTGAAATTCCATAGGGATATGAAGAAAACTGGTGCAGACCAAGGTAGTTGCGCTATGCAAGCAAAGAGTAAGAAACCTCGAACTCGAGAAATTTATCATTTTCTTTTCTTTTTGTTAGGATTTGGATCCAGTTTCAGACAAGCAAGACGTCTGAGCTTCTAAGAAATGAGTCTTTGTCTCTGAAACATTGCAAGGTACAATACTTCTTGAAGTATCATCCCCTGACAAATGACAAGTGTAGAAAATAGTCCATCCTTAAGGTACCATCAAAACTATATTCTTCTAAGTGCACATAACAGTTGCGTTATTTTTACGGATACCACGGTTGAAGAGGCCACAAGTTCGTAGCTTTGTTTGTAGCTATCACCATTTGGTTTGTTGCAGATTTTGTAAAGTTTGTTGAAGTTGTCTTTGAGAAATCTTTCTAACGTTCTTTGAGTTGAAGTCAGAGTTGTATTTGCTGGACACTGAAAGATATGACTTCAGGTTTGAATTTCCATTCATTGCTAATATCATCGTCATTTCTTTAATTCTTTCTATCTGAGCCTAAGCAGATTTCAAAGTTTTGGTTGTGTGATCAAAACATTTTTCGTTTTCCAAAGATATTTTTGAGTCAATTAATAACCAACCAAAATACATAAGATTGTTGAAATCTTTCTTGAATATAATATCAGAAGAATTTTTTTTAAGAGAGCATTTTAAGTTTCATTAATCAAGGGAAACTTAGACACCAATTTTTGATTATACGTCCACCTCAAGCTTCTTCTCAGGGAGACTTTTCTTTTCTTTTTCTTTTCTTCTTTTTTTTATTTCCCTTTTTTCTTTTTTTTATTGAGAATTACTATATCTGGTGAGACATATGTTAAAGATTTTGAATGTTGAAATTGAGACACCAATTTTGATTTTATGCTCACCTCAAGCTTCTTCTCAGGGGATTCACAATTTTTTTTTTGCTCCATTAGTTTTCTGAGAATTACTATATCTGGTGGGATATATTTTAAGGATTTTGAATGTCCAAACTCCCCTGACTAATAATCCTCAAATGTTTCTTAAGTCAAATTCTGGGATATTATAACTCATTTGAAAGTCAAGACCAGTCACGTGTCAAGAAATTAAAAGGCTCATGATATCCCGAGTTAACTATTCGTATTTCAACCACACTATCTTATTTTGAAATCAACTTAAGACCCAATCAAAATTCTTTAAAGTTGATGACTTAGATATTAGGGTATAATTTCATTCTCCCCTGAAGTCATAGTCTTATAAAAACATCCAAATTTTCTTCGAGGTGATCAGTTTTTTTTTAAATATTGCACAATCCTGAACAACAACAAACCCTTTTCTTTCATTAATTACGGTGGGATGGATGGGATAGACTAACATTGATCATGCTAATTTCCCATTTAAACAAAAATAGTAATACAATAGTAGCCAAGAGGCATTTCATTCGTTAGCAATTGCATAGGAATGGGTTGGAACAAACAAATCGACCGAAATCATATTAATAGAACCTCTTTCAGGTTTCTTTCAAATATTCTTCTGGGATTGTTACGTCCCCGTTCTTGAACTTCTCCTCAAGAAAGTATTTGAAACTGCAACACTCTTCTATGGTGTTTCGGATGAATCTGTGGTACGGGCAATATCTCGGATGTCCTTTATTGTTGGCCTCATTGGGCTTCTTCGGCTTAGGTAACTTGAACTAAGAATTCTTGATCAAACCGCGGAACATCTTTTTTTTTGCTTCATTTTTAAAAGAATATATCCCATTTGATCAAGTGTTCATGATTGGAACTTGTCTTTCATATGTCTGACAAGGTCTCTGCTGAGATGATTGCTGAATATTTTGACGAGGATGTTGAAAGGTTTGTTGATGTCGTTCGGCTTGTATTTGCAATTTTCATTTTCCTCTGCTAACCACATCAACTGTCCCAGATTTCTTCTCAAATATCTTGGTTATCATGGACTTCTCATCCATCTCGTGAGAATTCATATACTTGACTTCTTCTTGTAGATTGCTAGCTTTGTTAAGTAGCTTTTCGAAAGATTTGATGGTGAGCCCCTTAAGCATGAAAGCTACTGGCCCATGAATGCTTTTGAGGAAGAATTATAATCACATGATGTTCCTGTAGCTGAGGTTCGCAGCTCATGATAAGGTTTCTTGACCTTAAAATATAATCTACTAGAGTTTTGTTAGGCTTTTGTTTTTCTACCGCGAGATCTCCAATATAAACATGATACTGCACTGCAGCAAATCTTTTTATAATCAACAGCTCTAACTCATCGAATGTCTTTACAGATCCATTGAGCAACTCGGCATACCAATCAAAAGCAACTCCTGACAGGCTGCTGACGAACTGTTGACAGAGTAAAGCTTCGTTATTTCTTGTATTGCTACAACTGGCTCGAAAATGTGCTATGTGTTGTCTGGGATTTCCAGTTCCGTCAAATATTTTAAAGTTTGGTGACACAAAAACCTTAAGGTAGGGTACAACATCGAATTCCTCGGGGGTAGGGCCTACCTTTTAAAGTCAATGCGCCACTCTTAAACTGGGTTAAGGCCTCCCGAACTTTTTCAACCATTTGTTTAAATTCATTTTCTGGTATGACGCTTTGGACATAGTATTTCGTTGGTTTTTTATCAGAAGTGAACTCTTTCCTTTCATCTGCAACATGAATGGTTTCTGGTTGGTTCATTTCTGGAAGTGTCATCTGCGGTGATTGTCTTTGCATTATAATCATGGTGGTCGTCAATTATTTGATTTTCTTTTTGAGACGATTAATCTGTTGATCCCTTTGCTGGGTGGCCCTTTGCCTCTCATCCACGGCGTTCTCCACACCAGAAGATGGAGTGTCGCGCACAGATAACTCAGCCTGGGTCTCGACGACATTGATTTCTATTAATCCTTCATCGATGTAATATGACACATTGTAATCCTCATCATTCATATATTTTCCTTGTTCTTCAGATAATCACGTAATATTGGCTCGGAGTCTCTCCAGCTTAGCATCGATTGACCTTCCTTTGATTACTTTTAGGTCAATTGGGGATTTCTGAAGAGTGTCATTTCTTTTTTTGAGCACCGGTGTGGTTCTATAGAAGTTAATTGAATCAACCGAAATCATATGTACGGAACATTTTTCAAGTTCTTTCAAATACTCTTTCGGGATCGTTACATTTCCACTTTTGAAATTCTTCTCAAGCTAATCCTTGAAGACAAAACAATTTTCTATGGTGTGGCCAAGTAACTGGTGGTATGGACAATATTGAGGATGATCTTTCATATTGGCTTCCTCTGGCTTTTTCAGGTTTGGTAGACTAAATCCTTGTTCCTTTAGCAATTCATGGAACATTTTTGACACGACTTCCTCTTTGAAGGAATACACCACTTTTTGTTGTTCTGCTAAAGATATCCTCTTATTCTCTGCTCGGTATGATCTTCCCTGAGGCGGTTGTTGGCTAGACTGGCCATATTGTTGTGCCTGTTGTTGGCGGGATTGCTGAGGTTGTTTGGCTTTCAAATTTTCTTGGTTGCGCCTCCTTTCCTGTGCCTTTATCAATTGTGCAGGCTCTGAAATGGACCCAATCTCAAATCCAGAAAGTAATGAGGCATAAGCGTCAACTGACTCTTCATCATGTAGAATATCTTCTCCCTTACTCGGTAAAATAGTTAGCGCGGTGACGGTGAATCTGGTACTTGAACCAGAAATAGTTCTCGACGAAATTCCAACGCTCCCAACGACCGACTTTTCAACACTAGTAGCTCTCTTTTCAATCAACACCTTTGAAAAGGAGAATTCTTTGGTATATTTCAAGTTGAACTCTACAGTAGGCTCCACAGACTTATCTATTTCAAACTTCATTACTGTGACGGCCACCTTTCCAAACTTAACTCCAATATCATCGAACCCTTGTCCAAATTTAATAACTGTCAGTTCATATAGTTCATCTCTATTGACAGAAAACTCCATTCTAGAGGAAAAAGAAAAAATTAACCTTGGTGAAGCCATTATCCCTGTCATTTGAAGAATTTTTGAAAGTCAGCGATGTCGCGTGCCTTGCAGTTTCGACAGAAGTACTCAAATTGACGCACTTGTCTTATAAATTGGACATATCCTTTATTATTTTAGTTTTCAAATTTGTTATTGATTTTTGAGTAAAGCATCGAAGAGTTGCAATTAACAAATTGAATAAGCGTGAATAGGTGCAACAACTTGGCTTGATTCACAGAAAAGCAAACCCAAACCCGAAGGAGACGAAGAGATGTAAAGTTTAGGACCCAGTGCAGGACTAACTTTACAACGCACAACGCCCAGGCAGAACTAGTCCACCGACACACTTATTGGGGGTTTGATCCCACATGAAAATTTAAAGAGTCCTTAATGGCCTTCTGAACCCCTCTATTCAAAGATGGTTGAACAGCCAAGTCCTGAAAAAAATTTAAGAAGTCCTTAATGGCCTTCTGAACCCCTCTGTTCAAAGATGGTTGAACAGCTAGTCCTGAAGTCCAAGGATTTAGCTGTACTTTCCCAAGATAGAAATGGGTAAAGCATGCCAACGGAAGAAGGGTAATCTGGTCCAAGAGGGGCATGGACATATTATCGATGTGTGAAAATAATATTTCTTGATATATATGGAGAGAAAAGCATGTCCCAAGTGGAGTCGCCAGAAGTTGTCGGCGCTATTTCGGGTTGGTTCATGGGAAGTTGATCGTAAGAAGCTATCGGTCATCGGAATCAAAATCTCATTGCCCGCTTCAGAAGAACGTTGAAGTATGAAATCAAAATGACCCCATATTTTTTATAGTTTAAAATGAAAGAGCACTGTACCTCAAACCCTGTATCTATCCTAAAGAATAAATACAAGATTTGAGCATGAGACTTGATCAAATAAACTAAGGAAAGTATGACCTCCGTTTGGTCTGTGAAACCTTTGTATTTGTCGATAAGTTCCCTCATTTAATATAAAGGATTAAATAGGGTTTATATTAACCTGGGTTTGGACATGCTTCCTATAAGGGCAAGCACCTATAGTTAATTACTTCTTAAATGACCAAAGTCACCTAAGAAGACTCTCGATAAAAATTAAGAAATATTATCTTCAAGGAGTTTCAAAGGGTAGGACTCTTCAATGAGATCGGACGTAGAGGTGTGAAAAAGGATTGGCTCAAATTTGGAACATTTTATTGCAGAATCTAAAGGAAGAAGAACTAGGGGATATCATGGAACTAAAGGAGAACCTCAGTGACTTCTCAAGCTATCCTAATCTTTGGCTTCAGTTTTGAGGAGAAATATTTGGGTGTTTCATCCTGCTAATTTTTTTATTGCATAATCCAAAGGAAGAAGAACTAGGGGATATCATGGAACTAAAGGAGAACCTCAGTGACTTCTCAAGCTATCCTAATGTTTGGCTTCAGTTTTGAGGAGAAATATTTGGGTGTTTCATCCTGCTAATTTTATTAGTTAGGGCTTACATTCGTGTGAAATGATCACACAAATAGCCTGGAAGATGTGAGGGTTTAGGTCATGATAAACGACAACCTCGGAATCCTAAGACGAGTTAGGGCTTATATTGTATAGCTGGGCTATGCAAATGCCTAAAGATAAGATGAGGATTTACATTGCATAAGCAAGCAACCTCGA
The DNA here is from genome assembly GCA_002079205.1 of Phalaenopsis hybrid cultivar. Lineage (NCBI taxonomy): Eukaryota > Viridiplantae > Streptophyta > Magnoliopsida > Asparagales > Orchidaceae > Phalaenopsis > Phalaenopsis hybrid cultivar. The sequence continues at coordinate 201,187 of JXCR01066637.1, forward strand.
AGTCTTATGGCTTTGTTGTTTTAATTCTAAGGAAGGAAGATTGGTTTAGCTGGGGAAGATAGGTTTTGGTGTTGAAGCTGGCCGTGCTGCCCACCATGCTAGCTCCATGATCCTTACCGCGATAAGTTTGAATTATCTAGTGTGTCAAGTTATAATATCAAATCAGGTGGCCCTATGGTTGAAGTTCTTTAAATATGTAGGGCATATTAAAATTGATTAGAGCGACACCGGTTAGGATCCTACGGTTCCCTCGTTCGGCACAACTATTTTCTATTGGATTCACTTAGTCCAAATGAACTTACTAAACCCAACTTAATGAGTTCCATAATTTCATTTAAATCGTGGGGATCCTCGTTAGCAATCGTAGGTTACCTCCTCCGAGGGATTCCCGATCATCCGCTAGAGATGTCTTAATTTAGGTTAAGTTGTAGTTTTTTGTGTGATGTTTGAGATTAAATTTTGAGTTATCTTATATTTTTAATGTTGTGGCGGTGAATTTTATCGTGGTTGATTTTCATTTTGGTTTTGGTTATGGTTATGGTTAACATGCATGTTTATGTAGGTAAATGCAAACATGAAACATGTAAGGAAAATTTAGAAGAAAGACGGTACTATAAACTGTAAAAGCATACCTGGCGAGACTTCTCGTTCCACCACCTGAAACTTAAAAATGCATGTGAGGGCATTTATGAAGAGCGGGAAAAGTAAAGCTTTGGTGGTTTTCCTAACCCTATGTCATATTTTGGTGAGTCCTTAAAAGTTTAATTAAGGATGATTTCATTGAGCGAAGCATATTAAGTTTAATAAGCCTCTCATTAAAAGTTTAATTAAGGATGATTTCATTGAGCGAAGAATATTAAGTTTAATAGGCCTCTAAACCTATGTCATATCTTGGTGAGTCCTTAAAATTTTAATTAAGGATGATTTCATTGAGTGAAGAATATTAAGTTTAATAGGCCTCTGAGGTATCCTGAGGGGGAAGCAGGTGTTTAATTAAGGAAGATTCCATTGAGCAAAGAATATTAAGTTTAATAGGCCTCTGAGGTATCCAACAAGTTAGGAGAGGGAAGCAGGTCCATGCCTCCCCTCCTCACCAACTAGTGAAAAGCCTCGAGTCCATTTAAACTCATTATGTTACTTGATGGTTCATCCTAAAAATACCCTTATTACTTAGTAAACCCTGATGTCTCAATTATCCCTAAGAATAGGGTAATTCTCACTTGTGGTTTAATTTGAAAATTATGTGGGTGAAGACCCTTAAAGAGGAAAGCTAGTGTAATTTGAAAACTTAGCCAAATTTTAATCCTAATCGGGCTTAGTGGTGTTTCAAGGATGTTTGACTTAGTTATGTTTATTTCTCTAATCCTTGTTTAATCAATTTTTGATTTAGCCTAAGTCACCACTAAACCTTTAAGACCTAGGTGTGTGTCTTAATTTGTTTTGAAAAGGGTTAAACTTTAAGTGGTCAAGATTCATGATTTGGATTTTATTTAAAATTCAAGATAAGGGTATTAAATTGATTAATTATTGACTTCAAAAGTCATACCCCTAAGTCCAGGATCATCTAATTTTAATAAACTTCCAAACTTAAATAATTTAGAAATTTATTAATCTTAATTAAGAAAGTGAATTGGTTTCTACCAATTAACTCCTTTATGTTTCAAACATCAAGTGAATTGATTAATATTAGAGGATTGGTTTCTACCAGCTAACCACTTGTGTTTCAAGCATCAAATAAATTGATTAAGATTAGAAGTTACCCATTTTTACTCATTGAATTAAACCTAAATATTAATTAATGCTAAATTTCTAAAATTACACATTTGCCCCTAAGGCTCGAACACCTCATAATTTGCCAAATTCAATTCAAATGACTTTGAAGTTTTTATCCTACCTCATTCATGGGTCAATTGAGACATAAAGGAGAAACTGTGATTTTTTTTAAAATTTAATTTAATTAATATAATTATTTTAATGCAAAAATATGATTTTTCGAAGAAAATTTCTAACTTGACCAAGGTAAATTATAATCCCTTTAAATTTTTATTGGAGGTAGACCTAGACCAGAAAAGCCTTTGGACAAAATTTCATGATTTTTTGAATTCTCTGTGATTTATTAGAATTATTTTAATTTTTGGGTTATTTAATAAAAATAAAATTTTTTAAGTGGTGAAAATTAATTTTTGTATTTTTGAAAAATCTCTCTAAGGTCAAAGGACTCAGAGGAGCAAATTTTATATTTTTTTTTCTTTTTCCTTGATTTATTGGAATTATTTTAGTGAAAACTCATTTTTATCCTTTTAAAAATTATTTTTAAGTTTTGAAATTCAATATCTTTATTTAGAAAACCAGGAAAAAAATTCTAATTACGTCTAAGTGATTGGGAAATAATTTAGAACATTTCCATGAGTTTTATTATTTTTATGATTTTTATGAATATTTAATTATTTACATATTTAGAATAGGCTAAAAATCAAATTTTTATTTTAAATATCATTTTATTTTTGGAAAATACCCCTGATCTCAGAGAACTCCAAAAAACTAAATTTCACAATTTTTTAAGTTATATTTTGATTTTTTAAAAAATCATTTAAGTGTTAGGAGTAGTATTTATCTTTAAAAATCAATTTTAGTTATCAAATGAACTCAAAATATTTTAAAACTTTTATGGTGAGTTCTCTGGATCATAAATCACAGTGGAGATTAAAAATCAAGTCATTTATATGTTTATATTTTTCAAAATTAATTATCTTAGTGATTTAGTATTTGCAAAATCTAAGTGTATTTTAAATGACTTGACCCATAAAATTATTTTCAAAGGTTTCTCTAGTCATTGTGGACCTTCCAAAATTTTTTTAGGATTTTATAATCAATATGCTAATTTTCATGATTATTTTAAAGAAATAATGTGAAAGAACTTGAAAAATATGGATCTCTGTATAGGAACCTCTTATGACTTTGAAAAAATGAGAGAATGTTTTCCTTGACAGAGGCTACAACATGCCAAAATTTCAAGCCAATGTGATGTGTTAATATGCATGGAGAATGAAATAATTGCAAATAGTGTTTAATTAATTAAAAATATTTTATGCATCAAATGGACTTGAAATTTATGCCACATTATTCTCCTCTACTCACTGAGCAAGTGGGTATTTTTATTTTATTTTTGCAATTTTTCTACACAGTTATGTATTTTTGAAGTTATGGGGATTAAATAAATAAGAAAATACCCCTTTTTTCTATTTAAACCACGCGTGCCACCTCACCCTACGAAGGCTCTGAAAGCATGTGTGGCGCGCTCTGGTTAGACGTCGCCGTCCACGTAGCTTGCTGACTCGGCCCTCTATTCATGTCCTGAAGTGTTGTCCGGCAGGATCTCCCCCGTCCATTTAATACACGCTCGATCGAACGACTCCCCGTCATCGTCCCCGATAGGATGATCTCGTGCCCGTCCATAGTAAAATCTTAAGATCTCGGCCTACACTCAACCAAATCACTTCGATTTTGATCCTATGGACTCGTCTAAGTGAGACAAACACATCCATATGGCTAAGGTACCATAAAATCATGCTTAAGTAAATGGAGAATCAAAATAAGCTTGGGAGGAGGAGGAGTTTTATACCTTTGCTCTGAGAAGGGAAGCTTCAATCAGAGGTGCTCGGGACGTTTTTTGGGGTCCAAGGAGGCTAGGGATTGAGTCCCTAGTCTTGTTGTAAGGCCTAGGTATGAATTCGACCAAGCTCGATTTCAGGTGTTGGTCTAGAGCTATAGTAAAAGCTCTGTAAGTCTAGGTATGAATTTGACCAAGCTCGATTTCAGGTGTTGGTCTAGAGCTATGGTAGAGGCTCTGTGGAAGGGGGATTTGAAAGGGCTCTGGCTTCTTTCACTCTTGTGAAGGTGTGGGCACAAGCAATTGAAGTTTGGTGGGGTGTGATTGGCTTCTTTCACTCTTGTGAAGGTGTGGGCACAAGCAATTAAAGTTTGGTGGAGTGTGGAGGTGAATTGGGTTCTGTCCTGGTTTCTGGTAGGGTTTCAAGCTCAAAATTGAGCTCCGACAATGAGAATGGGTGAGGGAAAATGGTTGGAATGCACTGAGGGGATCTTAGGAAAGCTCTGTATGAAGTTTGGATAGGCTTTTCTAAGAAAATTTCAGCACACCTCCCATGGTCGTGGGAGGTGAGTTTTTATAAAAATGGCCATGGGGGTCAGGGCATAAGTTTGGGTGCATTGTGGTGCTTATGATGGAGAGCAGAGGAGCTCTATAGTTTGATTTGGATGAGCTGGCCTCTAGGTTTGATTTGGGTGAGGTGCCATGGGGGTGGCTCTCGGTTTTGAGTTCTTTTGGCCACTAGGCTGGCCGGCCGGCCAGAAGGAGGTGGCTAGGAGCNTTGGCCACTAGGCTGGTTGGCCGGCCAGGGGTAGGTGGCTAGGAGCTCAGGGAACCCAGAGGAATCTATCACAGCAATTTAATGGAAATGTGTTTGGATTTAGCAAAGATATTTTAATCATATGAAATTTTGGAAATAAGATCCCTTAATTTGGGGGATCTTTGGTCCATGGCTTGATTTAAGTGATTTCATGGTGTTTGTACTGGTCACTAAGTCCAACTAATGGCTGTGGTGGAGTTAATTTTTTAGGTGATTTCATGGTATTTGGACTGGTCACTAAGTCCAACTAATGGCTGTGGTGGAGTTAATTTGGTGGTTTTAAGGTGGTTAGGTCACATTTAGTGTATTGGTCCAAGTGGGTGGAAATGACCAAACCTTGGTCTTGGGCTTGGTTAGCCTTTCAATTAACCCAATTGATTGATCAAAATTGTGTATATGATTGTTATGAAGATTTTTGGTGAAGGGTTGAAGTGATTTTGAGTTCAATTGGTAAGACATTTTGAGGGAATTTTGAACTTTAATCAATTTGGTCATGTTGGGCTAGACTTGGGTCTAGTTTGGGTTAGCCTTGGAATAATTCCAAATTTATTATTTTAAATGGTCAATAGGGACTTCATGAAGAGTTTCCAACATGAATTGGATACCAATTTGCAGGTTAAGGCAATCAATTGGGTGAAATTTGGGGACCTAGCCAATTTGGGGCTAAATTTGGGAATTTTGGAGTTAGGCCAAAATCAAATGGATTTGAGGCTTCACCAAGGTCAATTGATGGTTGATTCTGATTTATAGGAATGTTATCAAGGTTTTTCAACATTAATTGGGGTCAATTGACTAGGCTATGGGTTCAATTTGGTGAGATTAGGTCATGTGGTCAAAATTGGGGTTTTGACTCAAATCAAAATTGGGCTCAAATCATGGACCAATTGTGCTTGGAATTGATTTATTTTGGTCATATAAAAAGTTAATTTGAGTTTAGTATTGGAATTGGGGTATATTGTGGTCAAATTGATGGACATTTGAGTTGGATTTGGGGAGATTTTGGTCTTTAAAGGGCAATTTGGGGATTTTGGTTAAAGATGGTCAAATTGGACAAATTGGGTCATGTGGTGCAAATTTGGGGGTTTTGGTTAAAGATGGTCAAATTGGCCAAATTGGGTCATGTGGTAGTTGAGAAAAATGAAATTGGAAATATGTGGGATTTATTGGGATTTTCTGGGAATTTTTGGAACTTTTGGGATTTTTAGCTCTGGAGGAGTATTTTGGTAATTTGGGGGTGTTCTAGGGGTAAAAGGCCAAGATGAGTATTTTGGTAGATTTGAGGTACCAACCATCACCAATAAGACATGGACCAATGGAAACCCCATTTTGGGTCCTCTACATAGTGGTCTTAGCTAAATCATTGCCCCAGGGCTAGTAGGTTTAGGGGACCATCTACATGAGTATCCCAAAAGATCAAGGGATCTAGGCTAGAAATTTGAGTTTATGGTTGTGAGTGATTGTGAGTATAGATGAGTGTAGTGAGTGCCTTAGCTCCAGACCAACACCCAAGGTCAACCCTAAGGTCCAGCAATCCTAAGGGCGACTCATCCTGAGTTTCCCTCATAGTGACCCCACCTACTAAGTATTAGAGGCTGAGAGCATTATGTGGAACTTCAGGTTGAGTGGAGAAGAGTTTGGAATTTCTATTGGTGAGGGTTCCATGTCTAGTTTTCTAGGAATAGTCAATAGGAAAAGTCCTATGGCTAGACCCTAGGCTACTAAAGAGGAAAAACTAAACCCAGATCTAGTTTTCTAAGAATAGGCAATAAGAAAATCTTATGGCTAGACCTTAGGCTACTAAAAGGGAAAAACTAAACCTCAACCAAAAGTGAGGAACGAGGGGCAAAATGGGCCAACAAGCCATGAAGCCATACCAAAACAATAAGAGCCATTTGACGACTCATTTTGGATGCTCAATATGCTGGCTCTAACCCTCTTAGCCAAAAACTAGCGGCATAAGGTCATCCATATGAGCTCTCTAAAAGGAGTCAGGAGACCAACCTACGGGGTCATAGGTGTGAAAGAGTGTAGTGTATGCAAGTTAGCCCCACCAAAATCAGATCACCCAGGCTTAGTCCTAAGGTCTGACCACCCTATGTGGGACTCCCCTTGAGCTCCTGTATATTTAACCCACCTACTAAGTGCTAGAGGTTACGACCAATATGTGGAACTTCAAGTTGAGTAAAGAAGAATTTTGAATTTCTAATGGTGAGGGTTCCTTTTCTAGTCCTTTAGGAATAGTCAATAGAAAAGTGCTATGTCTAGACCCTAGGCTACTAAAGAGGAAAAACTATACCTCAACCAAAAATGAGGTCAGCAAAGGGACCACAATAGATGGGGTGTGCTGGGTAAGCACACCGCGTGTATTGGCGTCGACCGACGAGATCAACAACACCAACACTGATTTTTAAGTTGACAGACCTAGGATAAATAGTAGAATTGAGTGATAATTGTTTCCGTTGGGGAATTAGCAAGTGAAAATTTGATCAAAATCGAGGATTCAGAACTCTTGTTGGGGATTAGAAGGTGGATTTCAAATTATCAGGTTTCGGGTATATCGTAGGACAAGAATTAGGATTCAGATGTTTGCCCCAAAATGGGAATTTGAAATTTGGGTACCAATCCTGAAAAAAGAATCGGATGCCTTACTCCAATTAAGGTGGTCTTAAATTGATCTTGAAGAATGGGACCGAGATGCCTTGAATTAATCAAAGGGCTTATTCCATCAACCCCAAAAGTTTGATATTCGGACCATTGTAAAGCAATGTGAAATCAAATGTCTATATCTTCTTCCTGTAAAGTTGAACCATTGCAGGGCAATGCAGAATCAGATGTCTTATCCTCTTCCTCTAAAGGGTTGATATTATTGCTAAGCAATGTGGAAGTGGATGCCTTTATCCTCTTCCCTGAAAGTTGATATCATTGTTAAGCAATGTGGAAGCGAATGTTTGTATCCTCTTCCACAAAGTTTGATATTACTGCTAAGTAATGTGGAAGCGGATGTTTGTATCCTCTTCCCCAAAAGTTGATATTATTACTAAGCAATGTGGAAGCGGATTCTGTATCCTCTTCTCTGAAAGTTGATATTATTTCTAAGTAATGTGGAAGTGGATGTTTGTATCCTCTTTCCTGAAATGTTGCTATTACTGCAAAGTAATGTGGAAGCGTATGCCTGTATCCTCTTCCCCAAAAGGTGGATATTATTTCAAGGCAATGTGGAAGCAGAAGTCTGTATCCTCTTCCCCAAAAGTTGATATTATTTCTAAGCAATGTGGAAGCAGATGGCTGTATCCTCTTCCCCGAAAGTGGATATTACTGCTAAGTAATGTGGAAGTGGATGTTTGTATCCTCTTCCCTGAAAGGTTGATATTATTGTTAAGCAATGTGGAAGCGGAAGTCTGTATCCTCTTCCTCGAAAAGTGGCTATTATTGCAAAGCAATGTGGAAGCAGATGTTTGTATCCTCTTCCCCAAAGGTTGATATTATTGTTAAGCAATGTGGAAGCAAATTTTTGTATCCTCTTCCCCAAAGGTGGATATTATTTCTAAGCAATGTGAAAGCGGATGTTTGTATCCTCTTCCTTAAAAGGTGGATATTACTGCTAAGCAATGTGGAAGCGGATGTCTGTATCCTCTTCCTTGAAAGGTGGATATTACTGCTAAGCAATGTGTAAGCGGATGTCTGTATCCTCTTCCCCAAAAGTTGATATTATTGCTAAGAAATGTGGAAGTGAATTTCTGTATCATCTTCCCCAAAAGTTTATATTAAAGGGAAACATATCACTACGTTGGGAAGGAATGCTCAAGGACTCAGATCCAACCCAAGAGGTAGCAGGAGAGAATCAAAATCTCAATATTAACCTGAGGACAATATGAACATAGTGCAGGGAATTCATGGTGTTAACCTTATAAATATGTGGCATGTGAAGATTGACATTTGTGAGAAAAAACTTGTGAAATTTTGTGAAATTTCATGCAGAATGTGAAATTCTGCTAGGATGTGAAGAAAAAAAGTGCAGACTAGGATAGTCGCGCCGCGCAAGCAAAGAGTAAGTAATCTCGAACTCGAGAAAAGCAAACTCAGTAAATTTATCATTTTCTTTTCTTATTATTTTTATCATATTTAATTATCAAAATATACTTTAAAAATTTTAATTTTTGTTGGTTGATTTTAAAAAATATTTTAAATTTTAATATCAAGAATTTGTTGTATCATTCTTTGTTCATTATAATTTAGAATCGTCGTATGGTTTTGTGGCACTTCATCAATCGGAAGAAGAGGGAAATTTGACAAGAAAGTTAAAATTTGAAAGAGATTCCATTAATCTGCTTCAAATAAGAGTTATATACTAAGTACATGTTAAAGCATCAAGAGCAACATGCAGAACACATCTGAAATACCATATACTGAACACATATCATAAGCTGAATATATCTAATACATATTTCATCATATCTGCTACATCAAAATAGTACAAAAAGGTGATAACTAACCGTCTATCTTCAATGGGGTGAGCTCCTGATCCAGCTGACCTACCAAGGCACGCTTCAGGATAAGAACTCCTTTTACGCGTACTCAGAGATACAACATTTTCATAGCTCATAAGGCTGCAGTTCTTCCAATTCTGGGTCTGGACAGAACCCTCATAGTATGTTGTCATCTCGCATTCTTCATAAAGCTACAAAAACTCTGGGATATCACACTCACGAGATGTAGTGTTTGGCCAAATCAACTCCATTTCCTTTCAAAACAAGTACCGAGCCCATCAATAATGGAATTTCTCTAGATCCTCTGAATTCTCCAAGGAAAATGACATCAATTTATCTTCCAAAGAGTATGTTTCCTCTACTCATGACATACACTGTGCAAAAAGGTCTGATTAAGTCATGGTGGTCAATATGGGGACGAATGCAATCCCCTTTCTCATAAATATTGATTATACAACTGTTTGGGATGTAGTCAGGTGGCAGTATACTCCATCGAATTGGCCTCTTGACCATTATTTTTATTGAGTAAGGCATTGGATCCACCTCACCATATCTCAAGATCCGAGGGGGTTCCTTTGCCTATCCTCAAAAAAATAGTAGCAACAACCGCATTCAATAGTTATTCTACCTTGCATCCATTTCTGCAGCTGTAAATAAGTCCTTAGCCTCAGCAGAGCAGCTCAAACTCTGTCCTTCAGGTCAAATACACAATATAAAATCCTCTTCTCATCATTTTCTGAGAAAACTTCAGTGTACAGTGTTAAACCTTCCAAAATGTTGACCCTCTTACCCCAAACTTCTTCATAGAATTCAAATTCTTTTCTCTTAACCCTGCACATTCTTTCTAACTCTGCTGTGGGAATATCATCAAACTGTATGGGCTGTCTTCTTGTCTCGACATTTTCAGAAACCCATGCATGCTTTGGCTCTGGGATATATGACTCTGCATCTAGATATGCTGCCTCCTAGCTTCCCATACCGACGGTTGTAAGCTTATGAAAAGAACTATTACAATCCACATGTAGAACGTTGCACCTCGGACATTCAACAAATGCTCTTCTAGTAGATGCTCCCATGGGGATTTTAACATTGCATAGTGGGTAACCCTTATAGAAATCATTGGGTATATCTGCCTTCATCAGCTCCTTGGCCAGCTCTAACTCATCCTCTATACCAGGTGGGTTAGAAGAGGTCTCCCTCATACATGGCTCATAAATCTTCCCCTCAGGAATAGGGGTGAGTAAACCTGCTGCTTCTTTATGTTTTCTTCTCTCTTCTCACTTGAAGGCTCTATGTTTGCAACAGTTGGTGTTGAGACGTTGTGCTCTTATGAGCAGTGCATCTGACACTCTTTCTTTTTTGACACCTACTAAATTTCTAGTTGGAGCAGTTATAAGGATTGCAGGCGACTAGCTCCTTTGGTTGGATATTGTTGTTGAGTGATCATCTTGTCTTCTCTGGTACCCATCTTTAGCAGAGATGGTAACCCTTCCTTTTCCTGAAGTCTGAAAACGTTCAACAGGGGATTTCTATATTCCACATTAACTTGATTGAAGTTTAATTCCATGTCTATAAAACCACCATGAGCAGCCATTTCTTCATTCAGTGTGAGATTGAGGCCATCTCGAAAAGAGAAAATCAGCTTGTGTCCCGACATTTCTTCTACAGAAGACAGAAAAAATATCAGTGCGCTGAAATTCAGCATGAAGAAGAACAAGAACGAAGCACTTATTAAACAATAAATTTTTTTATTTGCAAATTTAATTGATTCAATTTATTATTTTTTAATTTAGTTGGATTTTGAAATTAGAAACAACAAAAAGGGAAACAAAAATGGGCAAACCCAAAAATTTTCATTTTGTTGAGGTTAATTTATTACAAAATTTTTGGACCTAGTCACAGACGCTTGGCCTAATAAATAACCCCAGAAGAATCAAAATTTCAAAAGCAGTCAATTTCAAGTAGCGTCACGTTGGGTAATATATTTTCAAGTAGTGGCCATTGACTGAAAATATATGTCTTTCTCTCTGAAAATCCACCAGCTGGTAGGATCCTCCTGAGTAAAATTTTTCTATGATAAATGGCCACTCCCAAGTTGGTTTAAATTTTTCACCTATCTTACAGTGTGTAAGAATACGCCTTTTGAGAATGAGGACAAGATCACCAACTTTAAACATTACCGGGTGGACCAATTTGTCATGAGTCTGCACCATCTTTTCTTGGTAGAGCTCCAAGTGTTGTTGTGCCTCTAGTCGTTTTCCTTCAAGACTTTCCAATTCTTCAAATTCGAGCTTTGCACTTTCTTCAGTTGTGATTTGGTTGGCATCGACAACTTTGAAAGATGGAGTTTGAAATTCTAGCAGTATTATGGCCTTGGACCCGTACACAAGCGCGTAAGGTGTACATTGAGTGGGAGTCCTGAACGTCGTCCGGTAGGCCCACAAAGCTTCTAGTAGTCTGTTATGCCAATGTCTTCTTTAAAATTTGTACGAGCATTTTGTTGAAAGCATAGGCTAAGCCATTTACCCTAGGGTAGTAGATTGTAGAGTATCTCCAATCTATCTAATGTTGTTTAACAAAATTCTTGATATTTATGCTCTTGAAGGCTGTCCCATTGTCTGAAGTTACTTTGCGTGGAACACCGAAATGGTAGACTATATTGGTCTTGAAAAAATGCAAAACATGTTGTGTTGTAACCTCTCGTAATGGCACTGCCTCTACCCATTTGGAAAAGTAATCTGTAGAGGCGAGAATCAATTTGTGTCCCTTAGAGGATGAAAGGTCTATCGGATCTATTATGTTTGTGCCCCAACCCTCAAATGGCCAAGACGTGACAATTGGGTGTATCACATTCGGAGGTTGGTGTAAGACCACCCCATGGACTTAGCAAAGGTGACACCTTCTAGCTGTATCCATGTAATCAAATATCATTGTTGAGCAATAATATCCAAGTCTTTTGATCTTCATCTTCATCTTTGGCCCTGACTGGTGAGCACCACACAATCCGACATGTACTTCTTTGATAATATTTTGTGCTACTACTCAGCTCAGGCCTCACAGCCACATCTGATCAAATGACCTCTTGTAGAGAACATCTCCCACCAAAGCGTACAACGTAGCCCTTCTTTTTATGTGATATGCCTCAGATTTGTCCACTGGCAACTTTCCAGTTTGCAAATATTCTATTAATAGCTTACGCTAATCCTCATTGATGTCAGTGACTGCAATTATCATTCCTTCTTTGTTTTTGAGCTTATGTAGATTATCGAGGTCGACTCGAGATAAGATTCATCTTCCTTGTATTGTAATATCAATGGAATCCTCTGGTGGACATGCCAATTCTTTAGCAAGTTTTGCTGAAGCATCGGCATGGGCAATATCTCCCTGATGAATCCGGTATATAGTTACATTAGGAATCTGGTCTAGCAGCTTCATCATGTACTGATGGTATTCTGCTAGCCTTGGTTTAAAAATTTTGTATTGTCCATAAAATTTTTGAATGATAAGTTAAGAGTCACCATAGATGACGATATCTATTATATTCAATGAGATTTCCAACTCCAACCCAGTGATTAATGCTTCATATTCTGCTTTGTTATTTGTACATGGCTCTGTCAGTTGATAGGAGAATCTCAACATTCCTTTATTCACGCGTGATCCTTTATCTTTCCTAGTTGAAGAAGCTCCATCTAAATACATCTCCTACTACCTCGTATTGGAGGGTTCTATTTGCAGTATATGCTCATCTAACAGTTCTTCGTTGAGTGCAGACCCAACTGAAAGTCGGTGTGCAGCAAGAAAATCTGCTAAAGTTGTCCCTTTATAGCGCAGATGTGGACAAACATTATATCAAATTACAATAAAACCATTGACCATCTTGCTAAACATCCAGAAGGTGTTGGTCAGGTCATCAAATATTGTAACGGATTAGCTTTTGAAATTAGGGTAATTTTATAAGAAAGCATGTAGTGTCTGAGCTTCTAGGCGGCAAAAATTAAAGCTAGACAATGCTTCTTGATAGGCGGATACTTTACCTTTCTCGATATTAGATGACCACTCAAGTAGTATAGTGTATTTTCCTTCCCTCATCATTGACTTGAGCTAATAAGGCTCTGAGAGAGTCATCTAAAGCCGCAGTATAAAGTATCAACAGTTTTCCCGGGATAGGGGCTACCAAAATAGGAGCTGTCATTAAGTATTGTTTAATATCTTGAAAAGCCCGCTGACATTTTTCTTCCCAAACAAATTTAGCATCCTTTTTAATTAATGTCAAGAAGGGCTGACACCTACCTGAGAGATTAGAAATAAAGCGTCTCATATATGCCAACTTTTCTTAAAATGAATGTAGTTGTTTCAAATTTTTAGGAGAAGGCATTTCCAAGATGACTTTAATCTTATCCGGGTTGATCTCGATTCCTCGATGACGAACAACAAATCCTAGAAATTTCTCGTAGGTAACATTGATGGCACACTTTAAGGGATTCATCTTAATATTATATTATCGTAATCTTTCGAACATGATCCTTAAATCGTATAAATGATCTATGTTCTGTTTACTCTTGATGACCAAATCATCCACATAGCACTCCACTTGGTTGTGAATGAGATCGTCAAAGATTTTTGTCATTGCTCGTTGATATGTTTCTCCGGCATTCTTTAATCCAAACAACATCAATGTGTAGGAGGAAATCCCAATTGGCATTATGAATGTTATAAGTGTTGCATCTTCTAGAGCCATCTTTATCTGGTTGTGTCCTGAAGATCCATCCATGAAAAAGAAAATCTCATTTGTCAAAGCGATGTCCACCATTAATTCTGCTTTCGGTAATGGAAACTCGTCTATTGGACATCCCTTATTTAGATCGCTAAAATTGACACATACACAGCTCTGTCCATTTTTCTTCTTAACAGGTACAATGTTAGCTAGCCATGTGGGGTATTGTTCTTCTCTTATAAATTTAGTGTCCATTAATTTTTTTACCTCAACAATGACTTGTTTCTCTATTTCGAGGCGCATCCTTTTGGGAGCTTGTTTTACTAGGGTTTATCTGCCCCGAGCTTGTGGATTGTGACTTTTGCTGACAGTCCTAGAATTTCATTGTAGCTCCAGGTGAAGCAATCTTTAAATTATGATAATACTTTTATCAGCTCTATGGATTCTTCCTTGCAAAGTAAGGAACTTATAAAGGTTGTTCGGGGCTGCTCCTCAGTCCCGAGGTTCATTTCTTTTAACTAATAAACCCTTGACTTATTTTCTTCTTTGAATTCTGGCGGAGCAACATCTATTAACTATTCTTGAGAGTAATCCTCTACATCGAGGCAGTCCTCTTCTAATTTATTAATAACAACCATGCAAAAATTTGAATCATCAATTGGTCCTACAATACCAAATTCGAGACCCTGTTTTGAATTAGGAGTTTGACTTTTAACATTCCACAATTTCTCAAAAAGTTGTAGCTTATTTTTGGCATTTATTTTGTAACATATCCCTGTTGAATTAATTTTTGTACACAAGGGGAAAGTAACCAAAAGGCAATTCCATTAATTCATTAGATTCATCATCCAAATTGATATGGCTTTCATAACTAGTAGAAGGGGAAGCACGATAAAACCTGATCGATTTCACACCAAAACTACAGATTTCATTGACCTCTAAACTCTCAACTTTTTTAGAGTAGATCGGAGTAAGGGTCATGGCGTTCACATAGTGGTTGATCTGATCATACATCGGCTCATATTAATTATTTTCCATGTCTTCCAAGGAGATCTCGTATTGAGGCTTCTTTTGCTTTATAATCATCATTTCTTCCTCAGAACTTCCTTCATCAAAACTTTCTTCCATATCAATGTTGTTGGTTGGCCTAGTTCATTCAACAATTGGTTTGGTTCTTCCTCATCCACGTCCCTGGCCTTGATCTCCGGTGTATGGGCTAAAAGAACCTCTACCACCTCGTTGTGAAGAGACGATAGTAGATTGTCGCAGCAGAGTTGAATGGCCTCTTATTTATGATCCTTCTGAGTCTTGCATTTCATTCGTCACAGCTTCACGAGAAAAGACTATTTTCTTTGGAGGTGTGTAGTAGGCGGCGTCTTCATTAATGCCTACTTCATGAACTGAGAATGGTTGTAAATCTCCTATAGTACAATGTTCTTGTCCTTCTTTGAAATATTTGATGCATTGATGTAAGGATGACTGAACTATATTATGCTCGTGAATCCACGGTCTTCCAAGGAGAGCACTGAAAGAAGTCTCTGCATTGATGATATGGAATTTCACAGTTGTTATTAATTCTCCAGCTTTCATTAACAATGTAATTGATCCAAGAGCTCTTTCTCCTATTTGATTGAACCCTCTTAACATCATTTTATCATTTGTAAGTTCTTGAGCCTCAATGTCCAAGTATGCTAATGTTTATAGACTTATTAAGTTTAGTGATGCTCTCGGGTCTACCAAGTCTCTGGACAATACAAATTTGCTGATGTCGACAGAGATTTAGAGCTTTCGGTTATGGTCGGTGGCACCGAGCAACAAGTCTTCATCCGTGAATGTTATCCCAGGTTGTTCTTTTGATGAATAAACTTCATCTAAGGATGTGCTGACAAATTGAGCTAAGCAAATCTCCAGGTCAAGCAAGGCTGTAACTACAGATTCTCTCATCTCCTTTGATAGGATTAGAGCATCGTAAATGCGTAGTTTAGCTGGAAACCTCCTAAGTTAAGCTAGAACGTTATAATCAACTTTGTATAATCCTTTGATTTTTAATTGGTTATGTGGTCTTTCCACTTGTGGAGGTGGAGGTAGCTCTTCTTGTGTGACTATTTGTTTTATTTATCCACTGGAGCTGACCTTGAAGGTAATACTTTCCCGCTCCTTAGATTTACTTCTATAATTTCTTCTTTATGAGATGTTGTCGACAAAATTTCTGGTATTCTGTCTTCTTTGTCAGAGATATCTAAGTTAATGGAAAGTGGTGCACCGTGACAATCGATGACTGGCTTCTCATTCTCGGTGATATTGTAACTGGTATTGTCGATGGCTTCCTCATTATCATTAACAGGTTTATCGAATTTAAGTACGACTTGAGGATCGGTTTAGGAATCGAGATCAGAGTTATGTTGAACAAAGTCAGTTACGTTATCATTAAAAATAGTCAAAACATAGTCGAAATCATAATCATTATATTCATAATACCCCAGTGGGGTAAAAAGATAATCATACATGGTCAGGTGTTCAAGGATTTTCTTTCCCAAATTTGAGACAACCAATATAACAGAGGTATCCCCTATCCTACTCCCCACGCTATCGATCTTCACCACTTCACTCTTTTCTTTCTCTTTAGGTTGCGGTAACTTTTCTGATGAAATCTCCAACTTGGGCTGAGCAGGTTGTAGACTCTGAATGGCTACTTGAGCTTAAGCGGTCTGAATCTAATCCAGTATCTTCTTGGATGACTTGCTCCAGACTGTGCTCCATCCATCTTTTTCCACATATGGATCTATAGGACGATTGGCTCGGCCGAAGTCATATTTACAGAACCTTTTACAGGCTCTTTCAAATATTCTTTCGGGATTTTTATATTTTCTTCTTTATAGTTTCTCTCAAGAAAATCCTTGAAAAGAAAATAGCCTTATATTGTATGTCCTAACATCTTGCGATAGGGTTGAAAATTAGGATGTTCTCTCTTATCAACTTCTTCCAGCTTCCTCAGTTATGACAATCTGAACTCCGACTTTTTCATTAAATTTTTGAACATCTTTGGCACAGTCTCATCTTTGAAAGAATACACTCTTTTCCTTCATTCTGAAAGAGTCGAACTCATTCTGCCATCTGTCTGGTATTGTCCTCCCTGATATGATTGTTGGCTGGACTTACCATGCTGTTGTGTTTGTTGTTGAGCATGTCGTAATGATTGTTGAGAACTTTGGTGAGGATGCTCTGCCTGTATCTTTATTGGCTGCTTTCCCTTATCGATTGTTGCCACTGTCCCAGACCTCTTCTCAAATTCTCCGGTTATCCTAGATTTCTTTGCCTTCTCTTGAGAATCCATATGTTTAACTTCTTCTTGTAAACTGTTGTCTTTGCTTAGCAATTTCTCGAAGGACTTGATGGTGAGTCCCTTAAGCATGAAAGCTACTAGCCCAAGTATGCTTTTGAGTAAAATCTCAATCACATGTTGTTCTTGTAGTTGAGGTTCACATTTCATGCTAAGGTTTCTCCACCTTAAGATATAATTTACTAGAGTCTCATTGGGTCTTTGCTTCTCCATCACGAGATCTCCAATAGAAACATGATGTTGTGCTCCAGTAAATCTCTTTATGAACATCTGTTTGAATTTGGCGAACATCTTCACTAATCCATTGGGTAACTCGACATACAAATTAAAAGCAATTCCTGACAGGCTGCTGACGAACTATCAGAAGAGTAAGACTTCATTACCTCCTATGTTGCCACAACTGGCTTGAAAATGTGTTATATGTTACCTGGGATTCCCAGTCCCATCAAACTCCTCTAGGTAAGGTCTACCCCTCGAAATCAATGCACCACCCTTAGATTGGGCTAAGGCTTCCCGAAATTATTATTCGACTATGTGTCTAATATCCTTTTCAAGCATGGTATTTGGTGAGGAATCTTTCTTTTACTTATCTTCTCCATTAGCAGAAGAAACTTCTCTTTGTTCATTGGTAATATCGATTATTTTAGGTTGGTTAACTCTTGGAGAAGCTACTTGCTGTGATTGGGATTGCCCATTAACCGTAGCCATGGCGGCCATGGTGGCAGCCATCTCGTCCATTCACTTTTCCATTTGACTAATTTTTTCATGTTTTAAGAAAACAGCCCTATGCAAATCATTTGTGGCATTCCCTTCGATGAGGGGTTGGGCATCACGCGTTGATGAAGCAGCTCTAGTCTCGATGAAA
Organism: Phalaenopsis hybrid cultivar; assembly: GCA_002079205.1. NCBI lineage: Eukaryota > Viridiplantae > Streptophyta > Magnoliopsida > Asparagales > Orchidaceae > Phalaenopsis > Phalaenopsis hybrid cultivar. The sequence continues at coordinate 219,020 of JXCR01066637.1, forward strand.
TGAATATCCATGAAGTCTTCTACTAGATAATTATTGAAAACAAAATTATCATAATGATCATTAATGGTTACACCATGTTCTCTAGCTAGTTCGAAAATCTTAGCCTCGAGCTTTTTGACTTTCCCTTCAATTATCGCCTCCTAAATTGTCTTATGATCTGGAGGATTTTCCTTAACATCTTTCACTTGGTCATCAATTTTGTAGTAATAGCTGCGACTTTATTACATACTTCAGATTTTACTTTGTCCACTATTCTGCCTTGTGGGCTCATTATACCGTATTGGTATGGTGACTTTGGGTATCCACATTTTCTTTCTTGACGATGATGTCTTGAGACAGGGTATCTCAACAGAAGCATAAACATGTTGGAGAGAAGTATGTTCCCTCGATGCGAACCAAACATAATACCGGGTAATTTTCTTACCTTTTCCCTCTTTGAGGCGTTCTTATGGGTAACAATCGATTGAATCCTCAGACCCAAATGTGACTTGACCGGTCGATGTCCTGTAGACCTTGGAGTAGCAAAGGAAACAAAATCTGTAGTAGTAACGATAGTATCAATTCAGCTTCCCATATGGAATCTGACAAAAACACGAGCTGACAAAGCTTCACCTGACTTATGGGACTATCGGGCAGCCCTGACATCTTTCAGAATTTCATTCTTCATTTGAGAGAATGCTGTGCATCCCACTCGTTTAAGCAGTTTGACCATTGAACATACTTCCTTATTGGCCAATCTCTGGAACACTGTGCGAACTTTAGTGATAGAAGTGAGCTTCTCCTTCTCCTCACTACGACCATGAAATGTCAGTAAAGTCGAGATAATTTCTCAAATACTTTCACATCCATTACTATTCTTCAACGGGTGGAACCTACTCCCCTACAGAAGTGGAGAGGTCTCCTCTAATCCAGATTCCTTCTCGTGAGGAAACTCACCATCCAGTATATTTTTTAAGGTTTCGGCCTTGACTGCCCTCCAAGCTTTTCAACTACGGTTCTTTCTCTGTGATCGAGTCAGCAGTGCAAACTTTGAACTTAAACCAATTTCAAACACAGATGGCAAGACGGTGAATTCCTCAGTTTCATCATCTACGATCATAATCTCCTTTCCTTTAGCAGAAAAGGGGACAACAGACTTGATAGGTGTTGAAGGAGTAGTATTTTTCACCTTCTTGCAAGAAGGGAATTCTTGGGGACAGTTCAGGTTAAATTCAGCAGAGGGCTCCTGAACTTCCAGAGTGGCAGCCTTCATTACAACGATGGGGCCTTTCCAAGAATGACTTCAAGTTCGTCGAATCTAGCTCCAAACTTGATGGTGAAGGTGACACTGCGAGCATTGCAACTTGTTGGCAAATTGCAAAAAATGGTGAGTGTTGGGAACGCCATTGCAGCAGCTTAAAAAAGAAAGCTCTGGGGTTTGTTATTTGGTCAATAACTTGTAACTCTAGTGTGAACACTAAAATTAACAAAGGTTGATCCGTGGACTAGGAAAATTTTTATTTTATTTTTATTTTTAGTAAAATTAATTTGAAAGTAGAAGGATTTACTTAATTAAATAAGAAAGGATACAAAGCGCAACACTACACTATTCAATTTAATTTGCAAAATAACAAACTAGGCTTGAAGGGGAAGTGAAGTTTAGGACACAATGTAGGACTGACTTTACCACGCATAATGCCCAGAAGGAATTAGTCCACCAACATACCTATCGGAGGTCCGACCCCACACAAAGATTAAGAAGTCATTAATGTCCTCCTAAACTTCCATGTTCAAAGGTGATAGAACAGACGATCCTGAAGTCCAAGGGAGTTGACCGTACTTACCCAAGAAAGAAATGAGTGGAGCATGCCAACGGAAGAAGGGTAATGTTTGTAGATAAGGGACATGGACACATCATCGATGTATGAAGATAATATTCCCTGATTTAAATGGAGAGAGAAGCAAGTCCCAGTGGAGTGTCAGAAGTTGCCGACACTATAAGTTGAGGAGTTGTTAAGTTGTCAGCTGCTAGGATGGATATCCTAACACCAAATTTAATTTAATTTAAATATATATATTAGAAAAAATAGTATTTTGGATTTTGAAAATACAAGACAGAGCCGGTCTCATATCCCCAGTGCTTTAAATAAATGAGCCTAATATCGTAAGCAATGGAACTGCCCCGATGGTTAAAGACACTACTCACTGGTAAGGCTCGATTAAATAAACTAAAAATTCCATGACATTCATTTAAGTTTGTGAAATCATTTTATGTTAACCGACAAATTTTCCTATTTAATACAAAGAATTAAATGGGTTTTATATTAAGATGGGTTCAGAAATGCTTCCTATAAGGGCAAGCCCCTATAGTTAATTACATCCTAGATAACCGAAGTCACCTAAGAAAACTCTCGATAAAAATCAGGGGATATTATCTTCAAAGAGGTCAAAGAATTAAGATTTTTCAACGACATCTGACAAAGAGGTGTGAAAGGGGAATGGCTCAAGTTTGAAAAATTTTATTTTGGAATCTAAACAAGGAAGAACTAGGGGATGTCATAGATCTATAGGAGAACCTCGGTGACTTCCCAAACTACCCTACTGCTTGGCTCCAATTTTGGAGATTAGAATTATTGAATATTTCATCCTGCCAATTTTATTAATTATGGCTTATATTCATGTGAATTGATCACACAAATAGCCTGGAAGATATGAAGATTTATGTCACGACATACGACAACCTTGGAATCTTAAAGCAGGTTAGGGCTTAAATTGTATAGCAGAGCTATACAAAGGCATGAAGATAAATTGAAGATTTATGTTGCATAAGAAAAAAACCCCAAAACCTTATGAATTGTTGTTTAATTCTAAGGAAAAATATGTTGTTGTAAATATTCTTGCTGTTGAAGATGGTCGTGTTGCCCACAATGCTAGCTCCAAGCTTCTCGTCGTAGCAAGTTTAGGTTTTCTAATGCACCAAGTTATGATGTCAAATCAGATGTCCCTATAATTATGTTCATCTAAATATTATGGGGCACCGGTTAGGATCCTAAGGTTACCTCATTTCAGTACCACTATTTTTTTTTGGATTCACTTAGTCCAAATGAATTTACTAAACTCAACTTAATGAGTTCATTACTTTCATTTAGATCGTGGGAAATCTCGTTAGTAACCGTAGGTTACCTCCTTTGAAGGATTCCCGATCATCCGATAGAGACGTCTTAATTTAGTTAAAATTATTGTTTTATGATGTTTGTGATTAAATTTTTAGTTGTCTTATATATTGAATGTTGTGGAGGTTAATTTTATCTTGGTTTATTTTAATTTTAGTTTTTGTTTCAATTTTGTGGCTATCCTAAAGGTTTTAGTTTTCATGCAGGGTGACATCGTTGTTTAGCATGCAAGTTNGAAAATAATTCATCCAAAATATTATTCACTTTGAACTAGGTTCTTCTGCCCTTCATAGGATGAAAAGTCATTTGTCAACCCCTTCTCATTAGCCATGGGACGCCAGCCGACAATTGTCCGACATGAGCATCCTTATTTATAAAAAGAAAAGTCGACATTAAACATCATGAAACTTTCATACAAAAAAAATGAGGAAAATAATTCATCCAAAATATTATTCACTTTGAACCAGATTCTTCTGCCCTTCATAGGATGAAAAGTCATTGTCGACCCCTTCTCATTAGCCATGGGATCATAACTGCCAACTCATTGAGTATCAACATGAAAGGAAACATTTGCGTCGTCCAAGCAATTGAATACTTTCCTCAAAGGAAGTTTTTATCGGCATGTCATTTGTTGAATCACCTTGCTCCCGCTCCCCCCAGCCTTGGGCAAAACCTTTGCCAGCATACCGTAAATCGAATTAGATGACTTCTTCACCCTCACTCTCTGAATCTTTTTTGGCCGTTTGGCCAATTTCTTTCTCGACGGCTCACACTTAAAAAGACACAATCCAACCCCAAAGGTGACTACCATCCTAGTTTTATCAACGAGTTTTAGCACAAAGTCGGATCCATTTTCAATGAGGGAATAAAAAAAATGATGACAAAATCTAAGAACAGGGACAAGCTCGATAAGATTAAGTTGCCCCTCTTGCACCCTATATATATAGGGTTCATGGGCACATAAATCCACGAGTCTATTTATTGTATTAAACAAAGATTATTATAAGATTCATTTTATTGCATTTAAAAATTTATAGTGTATTTAAAAATCTTAGAAATATTTAAAACTCCTACATTCCAAATATCATGCTAGAAATACATTCAACTAAACCATCAGTATAAAAATTTCCACCTTGAATTCCTTGTAAATTGTTCAAACTTCAAACTTATCCAAATAAAATTATTTTAGGTACATCTCTTGAATATCTTTTTAGGTAAATCCAAACAAAGCACTTTCCAAATATAATTCAGTGGTCCCTCTAATAGAAAAAAGCCCTCTATTGTATTTTAGCAATCATTTGTCC